>VXAV01000187.1:136163-168175 GCA_013399715.1 Alectura lathami | reverse complement strand
GAGGCGGCCGCGGGGCCAACGCTCCCCCTGGCGCCAGCTCGGCTGCGCTTCAGGGCCGGGCGGGCTCCTGCCGCTGCGGGAGCTCAGGTGTCGGCTTCTCTGCCGTTTGCCTGCCTGTTCGGGGTCGGTACTGAAAATGTTAGCGTTCTGCTTGCTGTCATAATGACAGCAGTGACAACACCTTCCGAGATTAGAGCCTCCTCCCGAAAAGCAGGAGTGGGGAAATGGCGGACTCCTGGTGTCCCACCCGGTTCTACACCACCGTCCCTCGACAAGCACCGCATACTGATTTCCACCTAGAGCAAAGCACACGAACTGAGCCAGGTGTCACTGCCGGGCCCCAGACCTCCACGACAGCAGAGAGCAACCTCTGCCAACCGCGTTTTTCCCTGTGTTTCCCTGCAGGAAACGATGGCCGTGCTGCTAGTCCCCGCGCAGCTGCTGGCGGTGGCCGTCGCCGTCTCCCTGCAGCTGGTGAGGACCACGCAGGGCGGCGTCTACTATGGCATCAAGCAGCTGCCACCCCAGGTGCCCCAGTACCAGCCCCTCGGACAACAAGTACCTCACATGCCGCTGGGCAAGGACGGCATCCCGATGCAGCACATGGGCAAGGAGATGCCACACATGCAGTATGGCAAGGAGTACCCCCACCTGCCCCAGTACATGAAGGAGGTCCCGCAGGTGCCTATGCTCGGCAAGGACATGGCTCCCAAGAAGGAAAAAGGTAGGCACGCCCCTCGCCAGCCATGCACAGTCACGCGCGTGGCCCCCTGCAGTAGTGCTTGCCCTGGGGGAGAGGGCTGCTGCCGGCTGGATGTGGCATAGATTTGCTCTTCTGACTCTCACAGTCATCCTTCTGTTGGCTGTCGATGGGACTGAGGTGTCGAACACACAGGGTATTACTGCACAAGCCTGCACTTATGCGCTTTCAGCGAAGGAAGATTGGAAAATATTGGAATATAGAAGGAAACAAAGGAAAACATCCAAACCAGCAAAGCCCAGTGCTGTACAACCCTTGTGGGGACAGCGAGTGTCAGTGCGACCTCAGCCCAGCTGGTTAACTCTCTGTGTGTTAAAGGTTGGGAGTAACCACAGCCTCCTCTGGTTTCAGTAGGAAATGGAGGATGTCAGGGTCTATTTCTAGAGAATCTGACCAACAAAAACTTGCTGCAGTAAAATTACCCCATCTCGTGAGCGAAGGAGGTTTCCTACGTACATAAAACACAAAATGTGCAGAGAGAGGTTTCCACCTCCTAAAGAACAGTGAATTCACTTCACCCTGAAACCTCACCTGTCTCCTTCCATCAAATCCCATTTTAGAGCAGAAAAGCAACTGGCCCCCAGCACAACCACTCCCAGCCAGAACCTCCCTCACCTGAAATGCTGCATGGTCACATACACAAATGAAAATGCAGTTTGGGACAATAAAAAACATTTTGTGTTTAGAGGGAGCTCTGATTAGCCGTACCTATGCCAAAAACTTTTGGGAGTGTAGCAATGCTGCATGAGACTATAGGTTTCCAGTAACATCTTAATGACAACTAAAGTCTTGCTGAAAACACAGTCATACCTACACATAAAGATCTTACTGACACGATCTTAGTTCATTGATACTGCTAATGTAAGCCAATACAGCAAAAGTACTCTTCTGCCAGAAGTACCCCTACCACATGAGCACACCAGGCACTTCTGCATCCTTCTGAAACTCCTAACTTAGTCTAGAGTAACACACGAGAAAAGGCAGATTTTACTGCTTAATATCGCACATGTGGAAAATGCTAGCAAATAACTTTTACATGACAAACAAAAGCAAGCAAAGAGGATGCAAATCAATTATTTCATATAAACAGAAACACATGCAGGTTTGGGGTGTGCCAACCATCCTCCTAATTACAGACATCAGCCAGTAATTTTCTGGCCAGTTCAACTCTTCCACCTACCACAAAACCAAGAGGTACCATAAAAAGCACGTTCAGTTCAAAATTGTCTTTATGTTTTTCAAGAGAAGTGATTACATTCACCCCACACCACCACCTTTTCCTTTTTCTTTCTTCCTCAACCCAGAAATGCCCATACGCAGCTTGAGGGGCGAGCAAGGTCCCCCCGGTGAGCCTGGACCAAGAGGACCACCAGGGCCACCAGGATTACCAGGACATGGGGTGCCAGGAGCCAAAGGAAAACCAGGGCCACAAGGATATCCAGGAATCGGGAAGCCGGGTTTGCCAGGGATGCCTGGGAAACCAGGGGTGATGGGGCCCCCAGGGCCGAGAGGGGAGATGGGGCCAAAGGGGGAGGTCGGGCCCATGGGGATACCAGGTCCACAGGGACCCCCGGGACCTCATGGACTCCCAGGAATAGGGAAAGCGGGTGCTCCAGGGCTGCAGGGACAGCCGGGACCAAAAGGTGAACCTGGGATGAAAGGGCCCCCGGGCGCCCCTGGAATACCTGGTCCAAAAGGGGACAAGGGCGTCGGGATCCCAGGTTTGCCAGGGCTAAAGGGCCCACCAGGGCTGCCTGGTCCCCCTGGCCCCGTGGGTCTGCCGGGGGTGGGCAAGCCGGGGATGGTGGGCTTCCCCGGCCCACAGGGCCCCCCGGGCAAGCCAGGCCCCCCAGGTGAGCTGGGACTGCAGGGGCCCCCAGGTGTCCCCGGGATGCAAGGCCCTCCCGGCCTGCCTGGTGTCGGCAAACCTGGCCAAGACGGCGTTCCCGGCCAGCCAGGCTTCCCAGGCGGCAAAGGGGAACAAGGCTTGCCAGGCTTGCCTGGCCCCCCTGGCCTCCCCGGGGTTGGGAAGCCAGGCTTCCCTGGCCCCAAAGGTGAGCGTGGGGTGGGCGGCCTGCCCGGCCCCCTGGGGCCCAAGGGAGAGAAAGGCCACGCGGGGCCGCCCGGCATGGGGGGGCCGCCAGGGGAGCCAGGCCAACCGGGCCTGCCAGGAATCATGGGCCCCCCAGGTGCTGTCGGCTTCCCAGGACCTAAAGGAGAAGGCGGTGCTGTAGGGCCGCCAGGACCAGTGGGCCCCAAGGGCGAACCCGGCCTGCAAGGGTTCCCCGGGAAACCAGGATTCCCCGGGGAAGTGGGAGCCCCCGGACTGCGGGGGCTGCCAGGCCCCACTGGGCCCAAGGGGGAAGGCGGACCCAAGGGCTTGCCGGGGCTGCCAGGCGTCCCAGGGCTTATGGGGCCAAAGGGCGAGCCGGGGCTGCCTGGCGCCCAGGGCCTTCAGGGCCCCTCAGGCATCCCAGGCATTGCCGGGCCCAGTGGCCCCATCGGACCCCCAGGGCTGCCGGGGGCCAAGGGGGAGCCCGGTCTACCCGGTCCCCCCGGCTTCCCCGGCGTGGGCAAACCTGGGGCCGCAGGGCTGCAGGGCCCTCCAGGGAAGCCTGGGGCTCTTGGTCCCCCCGGCCAGCCGGGCCTCCAAGGGCCCCCTGGCCCTCCCGGGCCGCCCGGACCCCCGGTGATCATCCCCCCGACTCCGCCGGCCGTGGGACAGTACCTACCTGAGGTGGGGCCGGGGATAGAAGGCCTCAAGCCCCCCTACGGCTACGCAGGGAAGAAGGGCAAGGCCGCTGGTGCTGTCTACGAGATGCCCGCGTTCACAGCGGAGCTCCTCACCCCCTTCCCCCGGGTCGGCGTGCCCGTGAAGTTCGACAAGCTCCTCTACAACGGCCGGCAGAACTACAACCCCGCAACAGGGATCTTCACCTGCGAGATCCCTGGGATCTACTACTTTGCCTACCACGTTCACTGTAAAGGAGCGAGCGTCTGGGTGGCTTTGTTCAAGAACAACGAGCCGCTGATGTACACCTACGACGAGTACAAGAAGGGCTTCCTGGACCAAGCCTCCGGGAGCGCCGTCGTTCAGCTGATGCACGGAGACAAGGTTTACGTTCAAATGCCATCCGAACAGGCAGCAGGACTCTATGCCGGGCAATACGTTCATTCGTCTTTTTCAGGATATTTATTGTATCCCATGTAAAACAAAAACCAGACACACACACACAAACCTAAACCTTTCTTCTCCGCTTCAAACTCTTATACCATGAAAGATGCATTTAATGACTGTTTTGGACCATCTTGTACAAAAGAAAAAAAAAAACAAAGTTTAACATTATGCACAGCTAGATATAAAAAAAAAAAAAGGTGTGGTGAACATATTTAAAGGTGTGTATCAGGTTCATAAACAGTTGTTTCGCACCCAAGGGGCACATATTAGCTGTACACTATATATTTCTGTGACGCCATGCTTCATTCACAATAACGCAATACTAAGGTTCAGATCAGTTCACATCTTTCACTCCTGCTGTGTATGTGACTGATGCATTGATCATAGCTACGAGGTGAAAAACAGTGACTGAAAACAGAGTAGGTCGGTCTCCAGTTACATGGCAAATTTGAGTGGCTTTTTATTTGTTTTTGGGGGGGGTTGGGGGTTGGTGGTGGTAGTGGTGGGGTTTTTTTGACAGCAGGGCTGCCTGACAACCAGAGGTTCTCTTAGCTGGAGACCATGATTTCTCTTCCCTTTATGTAAGATATTCCTGCAGGTTTGTTGTTGTTTTTTTTTTTTTCCTAAACAATTTGTCTATAATGGAAAAGGAATACTGATGGCATTCCTCTTCCCTGAGAGCTTTCTCCACGGGTCTCCAGACTCATGTCCGATTCCAGGGGGCACTGGGTTCATCTCCAAATGCCACAGCACCCAAAAAGCCTCCTCCTGCATTAGCACTGCTGAAGCAGATGCAGTAGATCAGAGAAAACTGAAAGACTTCATATTCGCTTTATGCCACATGATGAAGACATCTTGGCCAGCAGGGTGGTATAAATGTGCTCAGATTCCTGTATTTGTGCTAAAAACCTGCGGTCTGTCTGGCTCGTAACAGGACACACGCATTCTGCCACTCAGCCAAAATGAAATCAGTTCACTCCTCAGTGACGAGGCAAAGCAGAAATAGCTCTGTTTGCTCATTAACTGACTCACTGCCTGCGATCAACCAGTAACTTTATCAGCAATCCTGATCACACAAATTTATCCAAGAACTTCATTTCATATAAAAGCCAAATTCCAATCCTTATTTATGTTACCAATTGTCTAGGAGAATCTGCAGGCCTCACTCTTTTCTGTATCTGGGAAAGCAATCTTTATGCAAGAACTGTCTGTTCATCAATGGTGCTAATCTCACCTCAAGAGTATTAATTTAAAAATGACAGTGTCCTTCTCCGTGTTTCCCTGTACGGTGCTGCACATCACACACTTATGTTAGTTGAAAGAGTTAAATACTCCTCACTTCTTCCATGTCTTAGCTAATGCTACTGCTTTTTTGATTCAAAAATGAACTAGATTTTTTATGCAGAACTAAAATTGGATGTAACTGGCATTACCGTTATTTAAATACAGAGTTTAATGCAGTCTAACGTTGACTAAGGACTCCAGCGATATAATGTGGTGCTTTATCTCAGAAATTTTATGGAATGTTGGCAGGAACAGATGGACAGCTTACCAGGCATTGGTGACTTCGGTACGTTTCCAGAATATATGAGATACGTCAAAAGCAAATAATTTTGTATTTAAAATTTTTGTACTGATTTGAAAAAAAAAAATATCTTATTAAATATCTTTAAAAAAATAAAATAAAAATCCTTTCTTCATTAAGCAGAGTTGTTAGAAGGAACGTTCGACCCAACAACAGGCCACAAGGGCTCTCTGAAGCCATTGAAAACCTGATACGAAAGAAATCAGATTTTCCTTTCGTTCCCCACTTGCTCAGCCCACAGCAGGGCTCAGGGCTAGGACAGCAGCGGGTAGCAGTGCAGCTGAAAAAGGCACGGGGGACAGGAGGGCGAAGCTGGTCTCAGACGTCCGTGAGATGCGCTGCTGGGTGGCTGTGCTCGGCCAAAAAGCCAAAGCTGGCTGTGGGATGCCCAGGCCAGGAGATGTGCGATACATCTTTGGCCCTTGCTGTGGTCTGAGACCAGCTTTTGCCATTTCACCCAGCTCCTCACACCCCATTTTTTCACCCACGGGGAAAAGCAGGTGTGAGAGCAGCAACCAATGTCACTGGTCTAGGTCAGAGGGGAACTGCAGCTCCAGTGCAGACAGTAAATTACAGTCCCCGACCTCACCTCAAAGATGGCATCTCCTCCAAGCTGCTGAACTCCTGACAGGTCACAACCAAAACGCACCGAACACCCACCACCTGCAGCAGGCACTGTTCCCTGAATCGCCCCCAGACTCCCTGAAGCTGCTGGCTGAGCAGGAGAGGAAAGAGAAGAGAAAATGGCTGAAGTATTGCAATCGGTGCCTATTGCTTCCAGTCTCAAGTCTTTCACCACACACCATCTTCCTAGTTAAACGTCTTTTATTTCAGCACTCCTTTCCAAGAAGCAAAGTAAGATGAAAAAGCCATGCAATGATGTCAGGAGGAGGTTTGTCTTCCCCATGAAGACCATGGCCAGTTTTGCTATCAATCAGCCCAGCGCGATATTTCTACCTGCAGCACGGCTCAGTGTACCTAGGCTCAGATGTTTTAAGCCCTGTTTGCCCTACAAACCACAAAGGTTTGTTCTGAAACTCGATACCACATCTGACAACACTGTAGTTACTTTGCACAGCCCTAGTAATGGGATTGGGCACACATACAGCACTGACCTTGCAAAAATAAGCTTGAGGACAGCACCTTTAGCACAATTTATTCACTGAGAAATAATTGCTTTCCATTTGTAGCACTTTAAATTTCACTTGAAACATCTGTAAGAACATCTTCAAATACAGTTGACACTTCAAAGGCATATAAAACTTGAGACAAATGGCAAATAAAATAATTATTTTCCTATATCAGAAGTAGATGTCGAGCTTTGTATGTTCTTAAAATCAGGCTCCACTTAAGAGTTACAGTATTTGTATTCTTAAAAAAAGAAACACAGCACAGGAATCATGAGTACCACGCACCGATTACTGTACACCGAAGCTGTAATTCTGTGTTATTCTCAACAGTCACTAGAAATCTGATCTAGTCATCTTCCAGGCACTCTCAGGTCCATTTAGTGCAGTAACTTGTGACCTTCCTTAATTCATATCTCAGTATTTCCCTTAATTATTACAGCAGAGGAAAAGATACTGTCAGAAACAAACAGAACTGTGGCCGATGCATGTTATCCGGCTTACTCTTTTTGCCTAGTTTGGTACCTTAGACCTGTGTCTCTCTGTTGGTGCAGCATTTTGTAGGGGGGTGGCAGATAAAACACAGGAGCATCTTTGTTGCAAGATGCTGCTGGCTTGAAATTCAGCCGATTGCTGGAGAATAGGAGAGCAGGAGCAGCAGTGACAGCATCCAGCTTCACAGCTGATACAGAAAGAAACTCCACAGGAGTACCTGGTACCTACAAGGTCACGCTGCTACCAGACATGGAAACAGGGCTTCCAGCACCTTGGGATTCAAAATTTGACAGCTTCACTACTGATGATGTCATCAACACAGTGGGTAGCTTTTAAAGGAAAGTTTCAGTGCAGCAAGGTTAATCTTTGGTATTGCAAGCTACTTTAAAAAATGTGTGCCCAGATAAAACAGGCACCACCATCTGCAGACATGACGGAGCCAGCACACAGAGCTATTCCTGCCTACACAAAGCCTGTGTAAAAGTGGTGCCCATTCTCGGGGCAGAACAGCAGAAATGAGCACGTGAAGCTGGGTGATGCTGGTGAAGCAGGGCTGGCACACACAGAATCCTACCAAAACATGTTAAGGGGGAAAAACAATGGATCAGGTGGCTCACTTCTCATTATTGAAGATAAAAGCTGCTGGTCTGCAAGCTGGGCTTTCCAGAAAGTGCCGTATGGTTTATCAATAGTATTAACTCTTGACTCAGTCCTGAGCGAACAGGTCTGGCTCTAAACTTCACTGACAGACACCTCTGTCTGTCACTGTCACATCTGTCCACTGAGGCACAGCAGCCTCAGCCTCTGCAGGAGAAACAGAAGCAGGGAGAAACATCTGTAGGAGTACTGTTCAGTTGTGAAAAGGAGAAGTCATACACGTGGGGAGGCTTACTAAGAAGAAACAAAGAGCAGCTGATAGGGAAAAATGCCTGTAGACAGCACACTAAGCACCTTGACAATACCAAACACCATCAGAAAAGCAGCTTAGGGAGACCACTATAATGCTGATGTGATTAAGAATACTTTTAAAGGAGACTACCTTAACTAAAAAGAGTTTGGGGGACACCATTTGGTTGCCATGAAGCCTTGTTTTTTTCCCCCATTCATCTTGTCTGTGGGCTCTTAGGGGGGATGCAGCCCATTCACCTCCGCCTGGCTCTGCCCTCAGCACAGTGAGACTCCACTGAGGACTTCCACGCAAAGAAAGCTCAGCACTGCCAGCTTTGTGACAAATCTTGCCTTGGCGTTTTTTCTCCTGTGGACCTTCTGCTGTCAGTAGTCTAAATCAATGCAGGGCTGGTGCTGCATAGACATGTACAAGCCTTCTTAATTAACTGAAATAATCATGAGAAATAAATGCTGGCAGAGCTAAAGACAGTAGTATCAATCCTTTCTGGTGCAAGATCCCATCTTTTTCTGTTCAGATTTAAAGCAAGACCCCTTCTTCCACTTTGTGAAGAAAATCTGGTTTCCTCCACTTCTGCAGCACTTCTGTGCCCCAGGACCCCCGGCGGGCCCCTCTCCTCCCCACTCCCGCCTGCCTTCCTGCACACTGGATGAGGGCCACCTCGTACAGGAGTGCCTGCAGTGGATGAACCGCCACAGACCCTGTACCATGCCAGGGGTACAAATTTTTATGACATCTGCAGTTATTCAAAATATGTCCAGTTTGGCTGAAATCAAACCAAAGTCAGGAGCCATCAGGTGAAAACACTGTGCAGCAGCACAAGCTGTGTCTCCTTCGGCTGAGGCTTGCCACCAATCGTGTAGTGCTCAGTGATCCCCAAGTGGCAGAACTGAGGAGCTAAAGCTGGAGATGAGAACTGCAGGAAGTTATTAACTATCTATTGCACTCTGCAAGGGAAATAGGAAAAGGATAAGATGATTCTTTGGTCAAGTCTCTGCTTACTCCTCTACACTGCTGCAGCAAAGGAAGTGTGGTCAGGACTCCTGTAATCCTCAGCTCCTGAAAAAGACAATACTTGGCTCATGACCTGCTATGGGCTTGAGATCATATTTTAATTGCTTGTACTGGTCACAGATGTACTGCATCACTGTGTCATTCTTCTTTTAAAAAGCAACAAAGTTTTTCTATCAACTTTGAAGACTTTTTTGAAGCAGACTTTTGTGCTTTCTTTAGACTTGATTGATCAATATAAGCACCCAGCCTTAAAACAAACCTGACATAATAAGAAGAGGCATATGTACATCCTTACATCCTATGAAAGATTTAGGATGGCATTTTACTTGTTCTTTCATCTGTGAAAGTTGTCAAGGACATTCCCAGGCAGATTTAACCTATTCAGCAGGGCTGCCTGAAACAAATTAATACAGGAAACATAACCGTCCCATTACATATCTCCATGAAATTCCCAAGCAAACATCCACTGCTAAATGATTTAGTTCAGCCACATCCTTTAAATCTAACAGTAANAAAAAAAAAAAAAAAAAAAAAAAAAAAAAAAAAACAGGAGAGGTACATATTTCCAGGCACATTCTGCTGCCAAAACCAGGAACATTCATTGTTCGTATTGGTGTACTTCAAAGCTGGAAACACTTTACAGTATGTGAAAAAAGGAGATCATGCTGGTTTGGAAAAACTTATAAAACGCTGCCTCCAAAGTTAAACTCAAGTGTGAATGCCTCTGCCCTAGCTCATACTCCTGCTATGGCTTGAGAGAAGCAACCAACACAAGTGATGAAAACAAAGCTTCAGTCCTCAAATTCCCTCTCTAAGAGAAGTCAAAAATTGTAAAATGTATTGGAAGCACAGCACAGGTCATATGTTTTTCCATAAACTGGGTACAACACAAGTACCGTCAGTACCAACACCTCCAGAAACCAGACCAAAGAGTCTTCACCTTTGGCACACGCAGACAGCAGTTCAGAGTCGATGACCAGTGCAGGCTGTGGCTTCTTCACTGAAGATGGATATCCTCTGCTCAGGAGCAGGACAGACTTAAGCTCTGTATGTTTTGCCTTCTCCCAAACACACACTAATGATGTAAAGGCATTGTTTTTAAAGCCACTTTCGTATTACAAGAAAGACTCAAGACTTGCCATCCATCTATTACTCATCTCAGTCTCTTGACAGTGTATCTCTTTTGGAGGACAATGTTAGAAAGGAAGGTATTCCAGAGAATGAACCCCTTAGAAGAAGTTCTTGCTGATAAATAAATCGTGTGAATCACATTTTTATACATCCCTGATACTTTCAGTTGGAAGTTTCATGTTTTTCCCTATTATTAAATAGTTTCACAGAAATTCAGTTAGCTCTGCTTGCAATAGTCCTTTATGCTCAGGCTTGGAAGAAGCTTCCATCTTGTGAGGTCTCTGTGCTCCTTTTAAACAGTAAACAGTTTCGTCGCACTTAAAAAATAAAAATGTCATACAAAAAATAAAATTTTTTGAATCTTGAAAATAGCGATTGTTATTCATATTTTCCATCCAGCTTTCACGTCAAATTGACCACAAAGTTCTTGTCTACAAGCTTCTTCAAGAACTTCTGCTCAGCGCTGATGTCATGGTATTCATTCTAAAGAGATGTAAGGGAATGACAGCCATTAAAAAATTAAATTCAACATATTACCAGAAGTATCACTTCATCACTCTCTCCTTCTAATTTCCTGTGATGCTTGGAAGATACTAAGAGCTGGAAGGCTCTGGGGAAAAAACTTTTTAGCATTGGGTGTAGCACAGTCTCCCAAGAAAACAGGTGAGTGACCCTATTGCTCGAAACTAGGCTACACTTCCTATTAGGACACAAACCAAACCGGCAAGACGCGGTCTCATGGAAGTCCTTCCTTTACTAACTCTCCCAGCTCCTCCCTGTGCTCACAGGCAACAGCTGCATAACAACATTTACAACACAAGCAGTCAGAAAACAAGTAATTCTCAAAGCTCGGTCCAGGTTCTCAAACAGCACACATCTGCAGCTTGACTGTGTCCTGCCAGCCTGCTTCAACAACCCCAAACCAACCCATTTCCAGCGCGCTACCATGCAGGATTCCGAGTACACACGAGACCATCGAGGTTAGTGGAGGACAGCACAAGGAAATTCAAGGCATCCACTGGGGACTGCTGAGAATTCAAAGAACCTGGCTCTTCAGGTAAGCTTACAAGAAATCTTAAGACACAGAATCCAATAAATCAAAAGGAGCACAGCGTATGTGCCACACCAAAGATTATACATGTTTAGAACTCAGTACTTCTACAGAATTACTGGCAAGGTGTTTGTTTTTATTTGTTCTCTAAAGTTTCAAGATTTTAGGAAAGTTATAGATGTTTATAGATGTCTATCCAACTAGTGATCAGCTTTACCCAAGCCTTGGATCTAAAACAAAAAAGCACCTGCAGAGAGGAACCTCAAAATGAAGGCGAGTTCAGCGTCAGAGGAAAACTATCCCAGAGCAGAGGGCACCTGGACTCCTCAGAGAGACTTGAGAGGCTCCTATGGACACTGTCCCATACTTCCTCTTCAGGAAAGGGAGGAGGAGAGGAAAATTGGCCCCACTTGGAACCAACACCCCACACTGGGTGTGTTCATGGAAGAGAAAGCTGTTCACACCGAGGTAAAGGACTGAGACGGGAGATGCTCGGAGTACAGCTGAAGGCAAAAGCAGAGACAAGAACAGAGGCGTGGCTGTGGCGAAGCCCTTCTCTGCAGGAGGAGAAGGCACTGCTGATGTCTGCCAGCCTCTTGCTGCTTCCTCCCCTGGTGAGCTGTGGCTTCTTTCTCTTCCTATTCCTCCTTAAGAGCTGCTTTTCTGCTTTTCATTTCTGAAATTCAGCTCTTTTCCTATCCACAAGTTTATAGGTTTTTAACTCCTTCCTTTCTCCTTCACTTTTCTTTCCAAAGAATTTAGTCAACTATGACCAATTTTGCAAGCAGCTGCCAAAGAAAAAGAACTCAGACACAAACACTGCCTATTTGTGTTTGACAGTGCTAGTGAATATGCCTCTGTGAACAAGAGCCTAAGAAGAACAGCATTAAAGCAAAACAGACAAACGGACAAATTAACACAGACATTGCAAAATAAGGTGTAGCTCAAGGGACACAAATACCATTACTCACATTTTCCAGAAGCAAAAACAGATGAAGGGACTTTAAGCAACATTAACCCACGCACAGCTGAACCGGGAGAAGATGGGAGGCCTTTCCAATCTTCTTTTACCCAACTGCATTGCCTTGCTCACTGATCAGCTATATTGCTCTAAGCATGCCCCTCAGCACAAACAAGGGTACCTTACCTGCATCATCTGAGACATTGTCTCGTTGCCATAGTAGTGTAAAGAACTGTTTCTGTCAGTGAAGTCGTACTTGAAGCCTGCCAGGTGAACTTCATGACAAATGTGAAATGCTAGCGTAACGGCAATTAGTCCCGTTGTTGGATGCTTGGGTTTCTAAAACGAAACACAAACAACATGCATACATAAACAACTGGCAGCTTGACACGAATGGCAAAGCTTAGAAACAAGAAGGCAGGGGAAATCAAGGAGCCCAGTAGTTCTACAGTCGCTTGGTTTCATAGTTGGATCCTCTCCTGTCTCATAAGGTTCAAGGTGCTGCCTGCAGCTTTTGCATGGCAAGTGGTCCTGTCACGTCAGCCTCACCTGGGATTCTCTGGTTTCTAACAAGAGCTGAGCCCACACTGCAGCCCTTCCCTCAGCAGAGACATCAGCAAAGCCTTCCCCTGCTCCTACTCTCATGAAACCGGTCAGGCTTCAATGCACTGGAGATCTTTTCTCCTCCATTAAATTTGACTGAACTATCAGATGTGTGCATAAGTTTCTAGACATTGGAGATCCAGACAAACATGACATCTCAAATCTTTGCTTCACCAAACTAAAAAAGTATGAATGCTACTGCTGCTACCTTTGTCACATTTGAACTTTTTCAGAGAAGGGAAATTCCTGAAGAACAGCTTTAGACCTTCCCCCACTATTTCCATCAGAAAAAAAGGAAATTGTAGACAAAATTGCTTTTGTATCCCTACAGTAAGTTAGCTCAGAAGTAAGAGCAATGTAAAGTGTCAAGAGCAGGTGATAAAGAAGGGATTTAACTGTTCAGAATTAAAAGCATCTATCTGCAAATTTGCATTTCTTATAAGAACAGAGAACAACTCATTGCAAGCCTGTCTTATTTTACAATCATTTACATGACTGTTCTAGCAGTAGCTAAAATGAGTCAAGGAAGTCAATGAGGCAAGGTTTGTACAGAGAGGTGATCTCTTTCATTAGACTAACTGAAAAAAAAAAAAAAAAAAAAAAAAAAAAAACCAGAAACGGGCAAAACTTTCAGGCAGACATGCCCATCTTGGCTAAAACAACGATTTTGTCAGAGACCAAATGAACTGAATGCTTCCAGTAGTTACAGTCAAACCCTATCTGAGCAAAAAATCACTTTGTTTTGAGCTTTTACTCAAGGTTCAGTTTATTTGCCTCTGAAAACAACTCAGGCAAACCAGTAGTGGAAAATTCTGTGCAGAGAGAAGGCAGATGTACTTAATGACACTGAAAAATATTTGTTTGTATTATATGATAAAGGAACAAATCCCCAGGAGAAAGATACCAGCATCATCTCTGTAAGCCTAATAAAAATAACAGGATTGGACTGTCATCTTTTACATGAATCTTGTTTTGTACCTTTGTATGACTTTTGGAGTACTCCAAAAATAACATCAATTTAAAACACACACCGTTGCTCAGGGGTCCTGCCAATTAGCAGAACAACTTTCCACCCCGGAGGGCCAATAGCATAAAATTTGTGATGCACCTGTCGCAATGTCCAAAGTAAACAGTGCCCAAAAACAATGACAGGAATGTTACGTGTCAGGATTAGTGCTATTTGGAAATCTCAGGAGTATCACGAGCTGCAAGCTAGCTCTGTTTACCTTTGGCTGTCACAAGCACACAGCTCACCTCAAAAGAACATTCTAAAGACAAGCAAAACTATTTTATGTCATGCTCTAAGCATGCTCTTTTGTCCAGCCAACCTCGGGAAAACCACTGAAGAGGACAAAGGAAGAAGCCGTGATCAAGCAACCTGATTTTTTGTGAATTTTACTAAGCAGAATTGCTGCCATGGAAGTGTGCATGCAGATCCTGGCATGCGGGAGGCAGAAAGGGGAACTGCATCCTACCGTGGATGTGCTCTGCTCCAGCTCTGAGCAGGGACACACAGCGAGAAGGAGAGGAGCAGAAAGCACACACATTACTCAGAGCGACACAGCAGCCTGCGCCTCTGGATCAGCTCTGGAACACCACACGCATCTGCTTGGCTGTCTGACAGCACCAGGCTTACTCATACTCCCACTGAGAGGGGAGCAGCACAGGAAAAGACAGAAGGGATTTCTGAAGCCATGAAAGCCACGGACGCCCTGTGGCCCTTCAGGAGATCAACAGACTTCCGACTGCTGTGCTGCCCTCTTCTCATGCTCAGCTGAAGAACCGAAATGCCATGGAGCTCTGGCAAGCACACGGTAGATACAGTAACTGCCTGTCAGAAGTTCCCACACACGAAGCAGCTCTGCGCAATGCCTGTGACTGCAGGGAACTGTATTTGTACAAGCACCTGCGCTAAATAGCACGTGGTCGCTCCTGAGCGCAAGGCAGGTCTCCAGCTTGAAGCCTTACCCTTCATCAGAAACATTCTTCTGTCAGAAACCAACAGTTAAATGTATTTTTTATATCCAAATTGTTGGTTAACTCATTGCAGTGTTTGGCACCAAATCACTGAGTACAAGAATGCTGTTAGACACGTCATTAGTGTGGGGTTGGAACATCCTGTGTGCTCTCCAGTCCCTACCCAACCTCAGAGTGAAACTCCAGCAGTGTGAGAATTACTGGCTCTCCCTACCTTTTATTTTTAACAAGAAAAAAATGCTTTACATTTAATAATTCAGAACTCCTTAATATTTCTAGAGGCTCTTCAGATCCACCACGTTCCAGTGCTTGTCTGCTTTCCCCAGCTTTGTAAAAGGAATTGTCTATAAACGTTGTCTCGTTTAATAGTAATTATTAAATCCATAGAGATTTTCAGCATACAAGACTAAGCATTTTCTGAACTCCATCTGCTCATCTTTGAGCATCACCTAAACCCAAGCTAATGCAACATGAATCTTGAAGATGTTCTAACAATCCACTACAATAAAGAAATAACTACTGCTTTGGTTGAATCCAACTAACATACAAAAACAAAGAAAGCTTACCTCTTTTTTGGGAAACTTAGCTGGGAAACGAAGCCAGTCATAAGCTGTTTTCCTGGTGATGCTGGGATCAAGAATCCTGATCTGATTAGATTTGTATATCATGTTCAGAGCTGGTTTCTTCCAGAAGCCTTTAGCACTCTGTAATGAACAAAACAACATACATTTTTAACTGCTATACACAGTTGATTTTGTTTTTCTTGCAACTACAAACCAAACTAGAACAAAATCCAAAGACAGGAGTTTGAGGGAGAACAAAAGGAATGTTGAGCCTGCCAGAGTTCAAAGGCATATGCCAAACTGTGCTCTTGGAACAGGATAATCCCCTGCAGCGGCAGAGACTAGGGCTAGCTGGCCGTATTTTCTTTGGGCAAGGGTTCAGATTAAAGACCTCCAAAGAGAGGCCCCTTACAGCATTATTCTGTACTTTCATCAAGTGCATAGGATAAAATAACATGGGAAATGGCTGGAGCATTTCTGTCAGAATATGAAATGGTGCTAGAAGAGGATAAAAAGGTACGCCCAAGAGGCAAAATGCTTTGAGGTGAAGAATTGGATTGAATCTGGGAGTGAGAAAGGACAGAGGTGTACAAGGCAAAGGGAGACTGAGCAGGCAGGCTGGGAGGTCCAGTATGGCCCCCAGTCAGGAGAGCTAAGGTTGAAGGCAAGCCAGATGCATCTCACAGGAGAGAAGTGTGGCAAGCTGAGTGCAAAAGTTCCTAAGTAATTAAACTCACTATTTTCTGACCGCTTAGTATCTCCCAAAGCCACTTTAAGTCACGTGGTTTGAAGACGACGATAACAACTGTTGTATTAGGGTCGTAGTGGATCGGATCCGAGAAGATGGATTCCGGGTAGGAAAGGCGGAAAGTTGTCCTTCTCCCAACATCCTCTTCGTACCCTATAACAGGGCCATTATTCATTCTGGAAAGAACAGAGACACAGAAATGGCAGTGCCTACCCCAGACATCCATCCTTCCTGCGTGGTGGCTGGCACACAGAAGTGTGTCTGCAAGGCAGGCAGCACATCCAGGTACACAAGGGTTTAGTGTCCTGGCATTTGCTTATCACGTTACAAGGTAGATGAGCAGTGATCAGGTGTCTCCTGCACTCACCTGCTAACCCAGAGGGGTCAAGCACATACGGGAATCTGGCCAAGGTGGTTGAGAGTACAACTGCGTGACTGCTTATCATGTGTCACTCGAGCAAAAGACCTGATTTTGGCTCAAACACAGCAACTGGAGAAGATCTAAGAGAGTATCTGGCTTGGAGAATTACTGACTGCTCCATTCACAATATTAGATGGTCTGAGTCCCACAAGAGGCAATTCAAGGATGTTTTGCTACTCTTCACTGTCCACAGCACATGGCAACAGGGATTATGACTGCATACCTACTGCTGATATCTCTTTATCGCTTTTTTTTTTCCCCTCTCTCTAAGTATACCTGCACAGCTGCCACTGCTTTGTGATACAACAGCTTAGTAACTAGCAGGCGGGTGGGTAGGGTCTCTGCTCTGAGGTGCCAAAAGGGCTGTGTTCAACTCTTTATCTTGCAGCTTTTGTTGGTGGCAGCACTGCATGTTCTTTGGAGAACTCGGGCAGTCTCTGTATACTCTATTCCTGCTAATGCAACTGACTGCTCACAACAGGAGGTGTGCTGCTTGGGAGCAAACATTCACAAAACAAGGTCTGTAGACAAGGAAAAGTTTCCAAGCTTTAATCAGAACAAGTTATTAAATACAGAATACAAACATCACCTCTTTGTTCATTCACAGTAAACAAATGTGTACTGTTTTCCAAAGCAGTTTTGGTTTTAGAGCTAACTGTTTTTAAACGTGTGACACTGGCACACAGATTTCAATTTTAAGAAGCGTAGGTAGATCTAAAGGGAGCTTTTGAATTGAAGGATTAAATCCAAATATTTGAAAGAAGTTAAAAACAATTCATGGAGCTTTCTTGTATCACTGATGGCAAAGTAACAGAAATCAGACTGAGACAACAGCAAAGCAGACATGGAAATGGTAGCTGAGAGGTTTTACAGAAAGAGGGTTCACGCACACCACCTGACAGGATATCTGCTGGCAGAAAGACTAACTGGTTACTGTCTCAGTTTCTGTAGAAGAGAAACTGATTCATCTTTTTCTTATTATGCAGAAAATACATAAGTTAGCCAAGCAATCCTTTTTCAGTTTGTTCAGCATTTGAATTTTTCCCCTCTCCTTGCCTGTTCCTCTCTGAGCACTTCTTCAGTCTCCCTGATCCAGACAACTCTTCTCTAGACCCCAGCATCCTCTGGTATGCTTCCAGTACAAGCGAGCATGTTTGAGGAAACGGGGCAGACACCAACATCATGCTCCCAATGATGAGTGCATTGAGGTGGACTTCACAGTACATATGTTACTTTTAATCCACCGCAAGCAAGCAGAAAAGAAAGACAGGCAAGGTGTGGGAGGCAAGAGGCAGGGCTGCCCGGGATGCTGGCTCACAGCAAGGGGCATGCGCAGGGCTCTGGGCTGTCACGTGCTCAGAGCTGTCTCTGATGGCAGCATCTCACATGTGTGCATCCATACATGAAGCAGGCTGAAAACCCCATGTTCCTTCTTCCCTCATACCGACTTTAATAAAACTGATCTTTTTTTTTTTTTTTTTTTTAAATTAAGGACGTGACTCAGTCACGTGATTCAGTAATTTATAAAATGGGAGCTTGTATGCATTTTCATTCTTATAACTGTTCTCCAAAGCTACTGACTTACAGTAAAACTTTGTAACTCTCTATATGTAAAGAAAATGTAAAATGAATACTACTTACCTTATTATCACGTCGTATGAGTCAATTTTCTCCCCTAACGTCTTATTGCGAAGTACTCCTCCGTTGCCAACCACAATGCACCGTCGACAGGCAGCGCTATGGAACAAACAGAACGTTAACAGGCACTACACCCCACGTTTCAGTATTGTGACTAATAATATATTTGTCTCAGGAGCACTTACTGATTCATTTATTAACTGATGACACTGTATCTTTGGCGCTCCTTGTCCCCCACACTGGGGTCTCAATCCTGTCTCACACACTAAATGTTTCCAAGTATGGCTGCATTATTTCAGGGGCTGCAAAAGCCAGGAAACGACTGCTCCTGTGTAAAACAGTACTTGCACGTTGTTTTTCTAGCGGTTTGCTGAATATATCACTGCTCTGTGATGTGGGTGCCATGCAGCAAACCATCTCCCACGACACTTCAGATGTTTCCTAGTCTGAGTATACCAACTGGGACGGAGCATGTCAGGGAAAGCTCGCTCAGGCCGTGATGTTCCTGCAGTGTTGTAAAACTCCACGCTCTAGAGGGCTCCAAGGAAAACTACAGTGGCAAGATTTAGGTTCA
Organism: Alectura lathami; assembly: GCA_013399715.1. Taxonomy (NCBI): domain Eukaryota; kingdom Metazoa; phylum Chordata; class Aves; order Galliformes; family Megapodiidae; genus Alectura; species Alectura lathami. Next base: position 149,442 of record VXAV01000187.1, on the reverse strand, counting down.
CAGTTTACCTCACCACCTCTGAACTGTATGTGTCAAAAACCTTAGCCCAACGACACACGTGATGGCTCTTCACATGAATACAATCGTGTTGAATTTTCTCTATCTACTCAGGAAGTGCTGTCTAAACTTGTTTAAATGTGCTGAAACGCACGTTGTCATGACAAAATAGGGATGTGCTTGATAAAAACCTGTATTTTCACGGGACTAAATTCAAGTCAGACAGCATTTCTAGGCATACAAAACACTGAGCTAAAAATTAGATCTTATGACACACGCAGTCAAAATAATCCTTCCTTCTGAATTTAGAATATATTCACAGCCAAAAAGCACATGTAAAAACATATTATGTAAACACAGATGCTGAATTAATGAAATTACATTCTAAGGGTAAGATTCTCCAGTGGGTTAACCTAGGTCTTCCAGTTGTATATTTTGTTCTATACTGAATATTTCCGTGCTAGCAGAATGTGTGCTTTGCTTTCGAAAGAGCTGACAGGCTTGGTCTCATTTTACTCAGGAAGTCTTGCCTCCTTACGGAAGGGTTTGCAGCCTGAAACACCAGATGTCAACTCCCATGTTCTTCAAACAAGAAGGCGTCTCTGTGCCATTTCCTACTGCAAGGGACGACAATACCAAGTCATAAAGAACACTGCCACCTGCATTAAACACGCAGAGCGGCACCTTACGCAGACTAACACCATACTCCTCAGAGAGTCCAGCTCTCAGCTGAGGAGACATCTCAAGGGACAAAGCAGTCCCCTGCATTCCCTAACGGGCTGCTAACACAGCTGTGCTGCGCTGCATATGAGCTAGGGAAAAGAAGCTGAAAGCAAAAAACAGTGCTGAAAACCCAAAGCTTATAGAAACGGTTACATGAAAGTTACCATATTTCAAAAGAAATGCTGAGATAGCAGCCTCTCACCTGCTGCTCTAGGGCCACATCTGCAGAGGGAGTTGCCTTTATTTAATTACGTAAATATATGCACACAGACTATATGTATATTTTATATACATCTTTGATCAGGTTACTAAATCTCTAAATCAATACACACATGTCCAGCAAATTCCAGCACTGCTCAACACAGCTCTGAGGGTGGAGTGACACTGAAAAAGCAGGCACACCTTTCTCTAGTTTCTTAAAAGCTTAGGAGATGCCAAGTGTTCACAAAAGAGTTAGTACCTCCAAAATCAAAGGGGTCAAACCTGTTGCACCATCTTGCCCTCAGTATGCCCATTCCCTCTATCACCATAAAACCATTCCCTCTACTCCAGGATTGCTTCAGCCCATTCATTTGCAAAATAATTTTTCAATCTAGTTTTAAGATACCCTGAGAAAGCATGCAGATGAACATGCAATGATTGCAGACGAACTCTCGCAATGTTTACAGGGAGAGGAAGGGAGCAGAAGTTGCCCTTCTGAATTACACTTTGTTACTTGCAGCTGCACCACAGAGCTCAAGGCAAGACCCTGGGCCACGGAGAAGCAGCAGCAAAGAGAAATGGGAAAAAAAAAAGGAAAACCAGACTAAATAATACAATCAGTAGGTGATGAAAGTGCAATGATGGAAAGATCAAAACAAAAAAAAAGTACATCATGCTCTTCTGTCATTTACAGCACATCTCTAAATCACTGAATTTCAGCCATTTGCACTGCAGCTGGGTAAGTGCGAGGTACAAACCTCATCACCATGACACAAATCCTACCCAGGTGATTTCTATTATTCTGACTGTGTCAAGCAGCCAAGAAGATACTTGAGGCTGCACTGCTTGTTCTGTCCCCTGTAGCTGAATTTTAAGTGCTACCTTAGACTACATAGCTTCCTATTTTTGGCCAAAGTGACGATTTAAGTAGTTTCTTCATTCCGCCCATCCTACCTATTGAAATAATGCCTTCCACTCTGGTGTAGAACTGAGCAGTTCTCCAATTTCTCCTCTTTGCACTGTGTAGCTGTGATGTAGCAGGACACTCAGAGCAAGGAGGCAAAACAGAATGTGACTTTAGAGCTGGGCAGCTGAGGTTCACACAGCTGCAGAAGCTGGGTAGCTGTTCGCAAGTCAAATCCACTCCCTCCCTCTTACTGAGAGATGCAGACTGCATCTTCATGGCTTTTTCACTTGGACAGAGGAACAGACAAATTTGACATGAAGCTTTCAGATTTCAGCACTCTTAACAACGTCAATACTGAAAAAAATAAAAATGAGTTACCTTCAAATAACCAATCATGCATCTAACATTGGTAATGTGAACTTCTGAAACTGATATCAAAGTCAACCAGCAGGTCAAATACTCATGATGAATTGTACGTCATTTCGCAGTCAGAGATGCAGACAGATTAGAAGAATCAGCTTTTAATTTCTGTCAGGCCCAGGAAGAAGGCCAACTCAAACAGGAGGCTTGGCATGACTGTACTACTTCTGAATCATCTTCTCCCTTTAGACACCTCTCCCCAGCATAAGAGAGTCTCCAGCTATGGCAATAGGTCTATGCCCACAGTAGCACAGATTTCACAGATAAGCAGGGAAGGAAATAGTTCATTTTAGAGACTAGCTACACTCAATGCACATTTGTAAACGTTAATACCAATGCAAAGAGAACAAAACCTCACAGGAAACCTAAGTTATGAAATAGAGGTAAAGAATACGCAGTGAGTCTGGACTGTATTCAAGATACTTGACTTCAGCTGACCTCTACTTATCACCAAAGCCAGCTACTGATTTTCAGCAAACTGTTACTCTCAGATGTTTTACCAATCTCCTTTCTTAAAGTTTCCTTCTTCATGTTCTCATATTAAGAAAAAGAAAATAATGCTCACCCTTTCTCCACATTAATAAATCGACAAGAGAAGTGAATTCAGATGTCCTTCAGTGACATCAGCTGTGTTATATGTGAGGCACAATGGACAGAAATATCTAGAGATCCAGCACAGCATTGAAGAAAAGCAAAAAGGTCTCAGATACAACAAAGATTTGGGATTACACTTAGGCGTTGGAGATTTACGTAGTTTGTACATGGACCCTGATGCAAATCACATGGTAACAACACCAAAATGTAATCCCTAAACCAGTCATTCGAGCCACTGCCCTACTCACATTGTGTACAAGAGCCTCTTTATTTAAAGGCCAGACATTAGTTTGCATATGGTGAAGAAACATTTTCCTAGACCCATAAAAGAAAAAATACTGTTCAGTAGCAATGTAGCCTTTAAAACACAGAAGGATTGCATCCTCAGCATTCCCCTGTTTTTCATGGAAGGAAAAAAAAAAAAAAATGCATCTTGACCTCAGCTCAGTTGTTTTGGCACACACCCCCAGCAGCCTCTTCAGGAATGCAAATCATTTCCTTTGAGGTTGTTTGGTAAAAGGAGGATTCAGAGGTCACATCTTGTTGACCCAGTATTGTGTAAATGTATTTGTAAGAACTCATTGCTGATAAGCTTGGAGTCCGGAAGCTTACGAAGAAATGGGTGGAGTGTGTGTTTGGAAGGTATTCTGCAGATACACCCCTAGCCTGGAAAACCCTCTGCTTACTAAAGGCGACTCCCACTGAAGTCAGTGACGCTGCTGCCTTCCGAACAGTTTTGCAAAGCTAGACCTTTGCAGAGGAAGAATTTGACCTAAGACTGGAAACTGCACTACGCAGAAAAGAAATCCTTTGTAACACACTGTGTAGAGTTTTACCAGCATTGCACACAAATACAGCTCATGTACATAGATTTGTTGCTTTTACAGCCTAATGTTTGTTAAAACACTTTGAAGTGGATTCCCCACCCCTGTAAGTTTACAGGGAAATTCTGTTTCTATTCCGCCAATAACACAGAGCTAAATGACAGCAATACAGCATAATTCTGCTGCTGTATTACTGGAGAATATGGTTAGGATTAATTCCCAAAGTGTTTCATACATAGAAGCCATTGTATATTGGTTAAATGTATATTTAAAAGCTTTTCCCTCTACAGCAATTCATACTCTATCAGTGCTATACACAAAAAAGAAGATTAAGCATGAACACATCGAATGACGTCGTTGGATACTCAATTCATTTACACTGCTGCCTATTAAGCAGTGACAGTTCTCATTTGGCTTCAGTACCACTCGAGTACATTACTTTTAATGAAATGAATCGTACTTCCCAGAAACTCTAAACACAGTTTCTAATACAACCTCTGGCACTGTTCAAGCTCCAGACGGAAGCCTAGCCTCTCTCAACAACTTCTGCGTAAGTTTACCCAACTGTCCCACTTGTGATAGAGTGTAGGTGTTGGATTTATGTTTTTGTGGGTTGTGTTTGCCCCTCTTCTTCCAAACATAAGAGTAAATCTGAACGTCCTAGAATTCAGTATGAAACACTGAAGGTGAAGAAAAGGAAAACTGAGTATTAAAAACAAGATCATTCTTGGGTCTGAACACCAACTGTTCTGTTTATATTGCACCTATGTTTAATTAAAATGTGACCCTGGTACGTGACTTGAAGCAACCACCTTCTGTTTGATGTCCTTCATTAGAAAACCAGAACCAAGTACAGCCAACCTCAACGTTATTTGCATCCAACTCTTTGTATTCTGCATATTAGCATGATATAAGGCAGGTTCTCAGGTTCTCATTTGCTTGACTGCAAGTCTAAGAAATCACTTGCTTCAGTTGGTAAACACATGATTTTAGTCGGCTTGCCAACCCTACTACCCTACCTCAAAAACCAAACTAACCGAACAAAAACCAACAAAAGAAAACACACATATGCATGCAACAAGGCCACCCCCCAAACCAACCAAACAAAAAGCAGCTTTGTTAGAATTCTCTTCTGCCAAGATTCAAACAAGACAACCTAACAAATGGAAAGCAAGTTATCCGAGGCATACTCCTTTCTGTGCCAAACTCTGGTTACTCCAGAACTGCCAGGAAAGATCTTTCCTGGGAACATGACAGAGCCATTTACGGGAAAAGGAAGCTGAACATGCGTATGAGTAAGTTTCTGCAGCAGGACAGCAGATGCAGTGGCATTGGAATATGGGTAAGATTTGTTCTTTAGAAACAATCTGCAATCTTCTGAAAATATTTAAGATACAGAATGATTGTGGAAGTCATCTACTTGCACTAGTAATGACTTCAAAAGAGATCGCATGCAATTTCTAAGGGGTAAGTTTCACTTTCCCCGAGTATAGAAAGATTACAGGAAGCTGGGACTGCGTTCAGATAGCAAATTCCTAATGCGCTTAGGAAAAAAAAAATCCATGATTTTGAGCTCCCTCTATAAAAGAGTTGTTCTTGAATGTTGGCACTATAACTGTTTAGAACTAAACTTATTTAAACCATGGAATCAGTTGCACACTGCTTGGATGCTCTAGGTCAGACCTGCAACTTAACTAACTTGAGTAATTTCAGAATAACATCACTGACATTGCTTTTCAGATAAGTATTGAATACTAAAAACGCAATGAACAAAAACATTAGCAAATAACGCCATCTCACCTGTCGTCTTCACTGGACAGTCCACAATTTTGCAGTCTTGAAAGGGCTAAACGAAAAAATTGTTCTAGAAGGCAAATATAAAGATTTTAATGAAAATATTCAGTGCTTTCCAGTATAAAAGTACATCACCCTGACTACACCCTTTTCAGACAATAGTTTTTATGCACTACTGAAAAGAACTCAAAAACACTTGTAAATTTGGCATCATTGATTGACCTGTGGCAAATACATTCAAGTTTATTAGAGCTGCTCTCCCGGAAGCTTTTCCTGCTTCCACACTCTACTGATGGAAAACAGCATGGGATTTGCACCCAGAAAAAATCTGGTTACAAGTAAGTATTGGAAGAGTTTCCAAGACCTGCATCCTAAAAGCCATCCGGCTTTTTTATTCTACGCACCTTCAGATAGAACAGAGGCAGCCTTGGCCACCCAGCCAAGGACAAGAACTGTATTATGTATCTCGGGAGAAGACTCCAAACCAGCCTGCACTCACTGGCAAATATGAGCAGAGGCACCTCTCCAGCCCGCCACCATGGGCAGGTGCCTGCTGGACACTCATGTACCTCTCACTGAGAGGCAGACTGAGCAGCTCTCATTCCCATGTGTATTTTTCCTCATCACAATCCCAGAGGTGGCAGGGAAACACACCACCCTTGTTACACTGATGGAGGGCAAAGAAAGAGGCTAGAGCCCAGATCTGCATGGGAACTGGGACAGTGCACTGATCACTGTTCAAAACTCTGAAGCCACTTGAGAGCCTACAGCCCTTTGCAAAAGGATAGCTAATGCCCTTGGGGTCTCCGACCCCATCTACTCTGCCCCGACCAATGCAGACGTTAGCAGGTAAACGCTGCACAGGTGCAGCACCCATGCAACGGTGGGACTGCCCTCGGCAGAACCAGTGACACCTCTTGGTGGGAGAATCCAGTCCTCTAAAAGGGAAATTTTGCTGACATAACTGCTCCAAGTGGGAGAGCAGTTGCCCCAGAAGGACTCAGGATCCTGATGCGCTTAGGAGTGTTGATTGAACCCCATCACTGTGACTTAGTTAAAGGTTCACCTAACAAAGCACAAATATCTTTAGCACACCAGCCCACACACAAATGAAAGGAAGCTGAATAAACGTCATTCTACCTCACTCCCACCTTTTTAGTGCTTCCCTCCCAAGAGGGGGAACGCCTCTCCCTGCAGCGTTTCATTTGTTAAGAGCCAGAAGGTGTGAGGTCAGAAATGAAAGAACCCATTAAGTGACTGCGAGGTGCCCCAAAACGATTGGCATCAGTGAACAGGAAACACCAGGCCCAGAGACTGAGATGGCCGTACGTGACATTTAGGTATTTCTATTTAAAAACAGGTACGCAGGGAACACAAACCTGCTCTCTTTATTCCATAAGGTAGCTCGAACTTATCACTTCCATGGAACTCTGCCACCCTGATAAAATCGTTGGCACACAGGAACGGGTATATTTTGTCAACACTAATGAAGGGAAAAAAACAGGAAGGATCAAAAATCCACATGGTGTATTTGAATAAGTCAATAATTCATGCAGTTGCTTTTAAAAATACTTTCTTATCCTACTTGAAACATCCACGTGTTATCAAGTTTTAAAAGAAAACTCATGATCACAGGGAAAGAAAGCAGGTGACACACAAGGGGAAGATTTTATAATGGAAAATTCTGGTAGGGAGCGAGATAAAAGGACTTCTCTGCTAATATAAGTTATATAAATTCATTAAAATTGCATACCCTGAAAAAGCTCACGCCATGAGACAGCACATTTGATAGAAACTGTAACTCAGTAAGACAACAACTAACTTCTGGTAAGAAAAGTAAACAATCATGCTGGGAAAAAAAAAAACAATAGAGGCAGCAAGAAAAAATGAAATTTATTATTGTATAAGACAATTAAATAAGTAAAAAAGGGATTTGAGGCAATCTATTTGAACTTGAAAATACCATCTCACGAAGAAGTCAGCTTATTTAAGAAGTGCACCTATACCAAACAAGCAGCACTTTATGGCTGCATTGACATTATTAAGTAGTTTGGGGCAAAAAGAGTAGGCCCATACAGCAAACGGGTGCGGAGTTCCCACGTCCAGGTTATACACACCATCATAGGTATTTTGCTTTGGACTAGCACCAGGTGCGGAGTTCCCAGGTCCAGGTTATACACATCATAGGTATTTTGCTTTGGACTAGCACCAGTAGGGTCCCCACACTGAACACCCACACTGGGTGCGCTCCTGCAGTGCATCTTGTGGCATTGCACTGCCTGGAAGGAGCCCGGTCTGTGAGTGCCAGGATCACTCTGCGATGGAAATCGCAGCACATGGGAACCACAAGGAGGTTATATGCATCAAGTTGGGAAGAACCTGTCACTTGAAAAGACAGCAGCCACAGCCAAGCATTATTTTATACCACTGAAGGGACTGTTGCCATAGCTGCCAAAAATCAAGCCCAATGAATGAACAGTCAGCCCAAATCCTGTCACATGCTGCCATGCCCTCGGTTTCACCTCACAGTTAAGTCGACTTGTACTCACTGAATAGGTTGACTTTTCACTGGGCCTTATATTAAGATGTAAACACAGAAGTATGCAGTCACAGGGAGAAGAAAAATCGAGTGTTGACCATAAACACCCACAGCCAGCACATGACCTGGTGCTCCATTAAGAATATTAATAGCTGTACACACATACCTCCCTCTCTGTCTCACAAGCCAAGCGCCTCATTCTTTAAGTTCTACGTATTCAGAAGGTATGCGAGAGTACAAAAAAGAAAAAAAAGCAACACACCACATGCCAAGAACTGGGCTAGAGGTTAATTTAGCAGGATCAGCTAACTTTGAGGCATTATGCACTAAGCACCCATATTAAATTAATAACTTGCCTCGCTGTTCAGAAGCAGCTGGTAAGCTTAGCTACAATAAATAATTCACCTACTGTAAAAGGATTCCTAATTCTAGCTCTGGTTCCTTTCCAATAAATAATTCTGCCAGGTTAGACACCCGTTCAGCCTCCCCAGGCTATTACAATGTGCACAGACCAGATCTTCAGCTCGCACAAGCTATCCCTGTAAAGGAGCTATGCAAATACCCAAGAGAATCAGTTCCAGCTCTGAACCTACCTCCTTCCTGCTGCACCTCTCCAAGTCCACCCCTGTCTCCTTGATCAGGAGCAGAGCTATCCTGCTGTGCCTGACACCCAGACAGCCTGGGCACACTGCGGGCAAGGGACCTAGACCACCTCCCTGGGCCAAGCAGCTAGCCAAGATCAGAGATTAGGGGATTGCTCCAGGGAGGAGAAACTTGAGACCCTTGCATGTTCTTTAAAATAATAATGGCACTGAATAAAAGACTTGTTCTCTTGTACACAAAAATGACTTTAAAAAAAAAGTAATAGCATCTTTTAAGACTTCATCAGCCAGGACATCTCAAGCTTTTCTCAGGGCCATGCTCAGTGTTTGCTCAGATAAAACACATAGCCAACAATATATCCTGTCTGCTCCTGCAGCACTTCTTTGATCTCTACGACACAGTTCTAATAACAAAGACTCCCAGTGTTTCATCAGAGATATCTTGGATGCACTTCTGCGATCAGACAGCTCCTATGTTTTGGGTAGAAGCCCTTCCTTTTCAGCTGACTGCTTCTTAACTAAAGGAAGCTTCCCACGAGTATCTTAAAGCAGAGGACACCAACATGCAATTCAACAGCACCTATAAGAGGAACAGATCCATGAACAATCCCAAGCTTCATTGCTTCATTAAAATTGAATTCCCCTAAAATTAACTGCTACAAAGGGGGGGGGGGGGGTAAAAAAGAAAACCTTATTTCATTAAAGACTGTATGAATTTTTGCACATCTCATACTCTCCTCTCTCTAGAAAAAAAAAAAAAAAAAAAAAATGAAGATACTTTCAAAACTTCTCTGGCCCCTGGCTGCTACAGAAGTGTTTAGCTATCAAAAAACCCTTCATCTTTTAATTCAAGGCCCTTAATAGCAAAATAACTGACTTTCAGCCTTGGATGTGAAGATTTCTTTTACAAAAAAAGCATGGAAGGGGAAAAAAAAGATTAGGGCTTATATTTCAACAAAGAAAATAGTTTCACGGTTACCAGCTACAACTCACGAAGAAGTATTTCCTTATTCAATATGCACACCAGCACATTGAGCTATTTGCACTGTATTTCTCTGACATTGAACGACCATCTAAACAATTTGTGTTGCCACAGCCAGGGAAAACAACAATGAACACAAACCCAGAAGCTGTACTTACAAAAATCAAAATGTGAAGTAGTCCGGAACATGTAAATAACCCCTATTTCTACTTAAGACACTATCACCTTTCCTCCTCTCCACTTCCTTCTCACAGAATACTCACTCCAGTAAAGATTCAAATGCTGGTTTCTGGAGACAAGTGTCCAGCGTGTTCCTTCTCTCCACAGCTGTAGGTGGGAACCTACAAGAGAAGAATTTCAAAGAAATAGCAAGAACAGGAATGAGTAGTGGCAACAAGGCAGGGAAACCTGGACAAGCAAAATTAGCCCGTTGACTACTGAGTTAACGCCATGCAAATGGGAAAACTTGGCCTCTGTCGGCATTACGAAGATGGGTCTTCCTGACTGCAGTAGGAATATTCTCACCGGTAAGGCTTTCACTGCACAGTGCTGCTCCAAGGGTCCACAGCCTCCCCTGCCAGGCAGCTATTACAGCAGCCATAAGCAGGGGCTAGACCTCAGACCCACCTGCAGAGAAGCAGGACACCTTGGCTGAATCACACCCCTGCAGATAGCTGCACCAACACTGCTCAGAGAGGAGAGGGAGTCTTTTTTGGAGAGGGGAAGAGACAGCACCACATAGGGTACTTCCAGGAAAACGAGATTGCATGGGGATAAGTTATTTCCTCATAATGAGGCTAGAAAGCCAAGATTTATGCTTCTAAGCACATTCCCCACTTGGCACTTTAGCTCCTTTAAGAACAAATAAAAAGCCCAGAAGGGAGGGTAAAATTCAGCGTAAGCAAAGTTTGCATCTGGGCTGCATTAGGAACAGAAGGATGAAACCACCACATTAGAGCCACAAGCCAAGCGGACCATTAAGGTTAATTGCTTTCAGTAACCTCAAGTTGTCATGTGAATACCGACACTGAGAAAGCACCCTGTGAAATGGATCAGCTGGTCGGCTCGTTGCTTTCCAGCATCAGCCCTACAGACAGCACGTTGTAAGACAGCCTCAGAGATAACGGAGATCGCCTTTCAAGTTTTAGCACAGGCTCTCATTAGTATCACAAACCTAATTGCAGGACTTTACCAGCACAGGATTTGTTTATATGTGCATTTGCACATCACATAAATGAACCACGCCTCTGATTTCCTAGAACTAAGCACAAATGTTGACCTCATATCTCTAATTTTAACTCAGATATAACTCCGAATTGCAGAAGTTTGGAGGCTGTAAACAAGCATCCGTCTGACAGCTCATTGCTTGCTACAGTCAGCCACACTAAGCAGCCATAAATATTAACTAAACACCGGAAATGTGACAGTTGCAAATTCCTTTCTGCCAGACATTTTACAATTGTGTTCATAATACTCAGAGGACACAGCTGTACAACGACCAGTTGAATCGAGGCTATGGATGTTAGATTCCCTCCCTCCCACCTGCCCAAAAACCAAAAGAAAAGAAAAGAAAGCAAAAACAAAACCAAGAGCACACTCAAGACCACTGAGCTGCTGAACTTACTGGGTAACTCCACTAGCCTCACTGGAAGAAGGAGCCCTCACAGAAGAAGTCTGTCCATAAAAGCTAATCCTGCAAAAGGGGAAATGGTGCAACACTGAGGTTTGCTGTACAAAGAAACCACAACAGAGTCTCATCCATATCAATTGCATGCTATAAGCGAGACAAACACAGACAAGCCAACCCCTACTTTTAAAGGCCATCACTTTTAAAAGCCATACAGTCTTCATAACACTAACACAACTGTTAGCCCTGGCCACAGCAACGCTAAGTCCAATGGGAACCAACTTCTGCATAAGTGCCCTTAATTTTAGGTCCCAAGACACCTGCTCTGCGTGCCCCACAGGCAGCGAAGGCTCACTTCCCAGAACTTTGTCCCTCACAGTTGATACATTTCAGCTTTGCAAGAAGGTGCCCACTCCACCTGCAGATATTCCCACATGTGGGGCAGGTCTCTCCCATGTCATTCATCCACGGCAGCAAGCAAGCACTAAACACGTCTGTGTTCTGTCCACCCCTGCCTCACATGTCACACAAGTAAGATCTCTCCCTTCACTGGAGCACCTATGTTCATGGAACTCAGAGTGGCTTCCTGGCTTTGAGGTCCTGTCGTCTCCTTTATGGAGCTAGCTTCAGACTGACTACTAGGTTTAAAGCTGACATGAGAGGAGGGGTGACAGGACAATCACACTCATTCCCTTATGGTACTCACAATAAATAAATGAAACCAACAAAAATAAAACAAAGAAAAAACACAACACACACCCACAGCAGTCATCCCTTCTACCAATTACTAGTGAACAGCTGTTCCGCAACACAGCAACTAACAGCCACCTGTCACGCAGCCACATCTGCACTGTAAGTGAACCAAGTGCCACCATACCAGTAGAGGTTATTTCTCCACAGATTTCCATGCAGTATGCCATACATAACAGCAGCAGCCAGGATAAAAAACAGAAGAATCCGTTTCATGACTGGTAGACCTGAAAGAAGAAAGGAAGAAACAAAACAAGAAATTTAAATCCAAGTTACAATATCAAAAAGAACTTTCCTAAAACACCTTGCAACCTGTGAAAGGACATTGCTGTCATTACAGCCACTCTCCGTCATCACAAACTCCACAGGGAATCTTCCCAATTTGATTTCTCATACCAAGTCCCAGTGATAGCAGCTGAACGCTGCTCTGCATCTAACCAATGCCCTTATTCTGCACAGCAACACGAGTACTGAGAAAGCCTCTCTCTAGATTCTCTCTGAAGACAGTGCAGAAAGACATGCTCTTCCAGAGGCGTGTCAGAGCAGGAGCTCCTTTCTGCCCACTGGCAGCCCAAATAAGCCAGCCTCTTGGGTGGGAAGTTAGCCCTTACAGGTTCTCCTCTTCCTTCTCACTCCACCCACTAACTTTATCATAATTACACAGCTAAACAGCATGCACACTCTGCACAATGCAGATAGGCTGATGCCAATGAATCTGCCACAAACTGCTGCTGGCCTTTGAAGGACTGCGGAATATTACCGGAGTCTGGTTTTGGCCATTTAAAGCTGCACCAAAGCTGCCTGCTTACAGCCCTGTGTCCTGCTCAGTCTCCCACTCGTGACACAGGCCAGGCTTCATTGCTCAATAACAGAAGAATGCTATTTTCACACACAGCAAACCGAGGGAAAGAAGTTAGGACCCAACCCATAGAAAGCACTTGGGAACTTGTAAGTTTTGGAGAAACAGCAGAAAAGTGTTTGCTTTTCAAGTAGAGTTCTCACCCCATTGCACACTTTAGTAAAACAAAACCAGAGGAATACCAGAAGCTTGTGCTTCTCCAGACGCGTGACGGGAAAGCTCTGCATTGCTCACGTCTCAACCGCTGAGCTGCCCTTTCAGGAGCTATGAATGAGCTGCTGCTGCTTAACCCTCTGAAAGTCCCAGGCAGACATCCTGGCCACAAATTACTGTGGAAATTTACTCGAGAGCTATATCCTTCTATTATTTTCACCTCTCCCCCGTCACAGTAAGGGTAAGCAGGTTCAATACATGCAATGCATAAACACCTACTTGCACGCTTATGTATTTTTAAAGTGAA
>VXAV01000187.1:120246-134086 GCA_013399715.1 Alectura lathami | reverse complement strand
AAAAAAAAAAAAAAAAAAAAAAAAAAGATCATTTTTGAATAGGAATCCAAACTTCCGCTGCTCTACTTCCCACCCCACCGAGAAAGAATATAAATACAGACTTAGGCAAGACCGACTGTTCTGGTGTTAGGAGATGCCCAGGATCAGCCCGCAGCTCACTGGGACAGTAGGGTCCTCCCCAGCTCCCACTGCCCCCCTACAGGAACACACTGGGTAGATGACACACGAGCTACGTAAGCCTGGAGGCTAGTTTTTCCTCCCCTTGGCAGAGGCAAGGAACCAACATCCTTACCAGAGGTGCACCCTGACTTACCCCAGCATTTAATCTCCTACTTCAGTAAGTGCTGTATCAGATAGCAGCCAATAGCTCATCGCCTCTATCTGTCTTTCAGCTGACATGTTGTTGTACTTGCGGAGCTGATGCAGCCCTGCCACAGAGTAAAAATAACCAAGCAGGCAGCTACAGCTGTTGGACTGGACAATCACAAGACCACACCATGCTCACCTTCTTTCATAACGCTTGTAAGCCTTTCGTTTTCATGCTTCAAAGCAAATTGTTAATAATATAATGCAAGAAGCTTCACCATCTGTCCTACTTACTCTGCAAAGCACCTTTGAGGATTAGTAAACTAAATCATTAATAAATATTTAACTGAAAAGTGGTTGCTACTAAATTAAATACTACTCATCTTATAACAATCCTTGCTCCACGCCTAGTCCTGTGACAGTTTAACTTCTTGCTGCTGCAGTTAACTGACTGCATGAAAGTTTCAGCTCACTCAGGCCTCAAATTCCTAGCCCCTGAAACTTCGGGGGAGGAAGGGAATCACTCTAGAAAATGCGCTTTGCGTGGACCTCACAATTTAAAGGGGCAGGAAGAAAAAAAAAAAAACAAAATCCTCAAAAAAAAAGTCTAAAAAGAAGTATTAGGATTTTTAAGATAGCCAGTGTTTTGGTGTGAGTGCCTGTGATTGCCAGTCCTGCTGTACTGTTTCCTTTTGGTCAAGGTGCACACCTGGTGCAACAACTGCACAGCAGAATGACGAACAAGCCAGCGTTCTCAGATGATCATTTTTCACAAGTTAAGCTGCCAAAACGTGGGCACATTATGACACATGTAGATATTTCTGCTGCCAAGTCGATGCACCATTCACCATTAACTCTTCCAGTTCTTGCTCTTAGCTTGTGCGGCATAGTTCATTATTTCTCTTATTTCTCAGGAAATGCTGTAAGAGAGAATAAAACTGCACTGCAGTAGTCTTAGAGGTGCTCAAGGGGCTGAGTCAGTCTAGTGCCTTCCCTTACACACTTTTTAAAGGAAGTTCTCTCATCATTCACAATGCTCCCTTCAAATGTTAGTTTATTAAGAAACAGAAGTCCTCAGAAATACTAGGTTTAAATAAGAAAGGCAGAGAAATTGGATTATCCCAGCAAAGTGGCCTTGAATTAAAACTACATTTTTAAGTCTCTAGCAAGAGTCATTTGGTTTTGAAGTGCTACGTTTAACAGCATCTTAACTGGAAATGATTTCTTCCCAGTCTGCCCACACCCAACTCAAAAGTAAAGCTGTTATTCCTGCTTCTGAAGGTCTGCACACACCACAGCATCCTAAAACTAAGGTTTTTCTCTGCCATAATGGCACTGGGGACTTCCACCATCACACCATGTGCAGCAATTGAAGATTTTACCGGCACTGGAAGATAAGGCACGTTCAGACCCTTTCTGCCCTAATCTCTCTCATGGAGGGTCTAAGCAGCAGAGAGAGACAGAAGAAAAGAGTTTGCTGAATCTGAAACCTGGAGCCTTCTTCCCTACCAACAGCACTTAGAACCAGCCACTTGCTTCCACAGCATCACAATTAATTTGAAAAGAGATGGTCATGCCCCAGAGACAGGAAGGTTTCTGAAGTTTCCCCTAAAACTTCCCATCTTTCGACAACTGCAGAAGACCTGGAGAGCAGAAGCAAGATGCTCTTTTCTCTGAGTACTCAGCTGCAGGCAATGGTGTCCAGTAGATTTAGCAGCAGAGCAATACTAACATTTTAGCAGACTCAGTAGCTCAGCAGATTTAGTCAAACTTTGCACTTTATGAGCCAGAAATGCAGCCTCTGCCGACTTTAACCTACTGGGGAGAGCTGCAGACTAGAAATGTATCCACCTTGGACATTCTGCATGGCTGCACAGTGCTTCAGGGTAGGCTGCAAGAGTTAACAGATTGGTTTTAGGGCTTAAGTGCTTGCCTCCCCTTCTTTCATCATCGCACCAATGGTATAGGGCAAGTTTCTCCATAAGAGACAGCAGTAAGTTTACCCTTTTGTGGGCAATCCATGGTTATTTTATTCCACTTCTGCCCTTCAAATTTAGGCACCAGCATTTTTGCTCCTCACCAGAGTATGACCACCAGCTGGATCAAGCAACAAGGAAAAGCAACTTCAGCTGTACTTCTCACAGACAACTGCTATTTCAGTTTGCTGAAATCCTCAAGGAGATTTCTGCGTCACTTTTGCTCTTGCGTGATTCTCCAGTCCTACTTACAACGCTAAAACCTTTCCCAGACAAGCATATCCTTCATCTAAAGAGTGTTGATAAAGAATTCAGGTCCAGTCAGGTCTCACCCAGCAATCTTCATCAACCTACATGGCACGGCTGGCGGAAGAGGGAGGTTAGCTCCCTTCCAGAAGGCTGCAACTAGGCCCAGGAAAGGGCATAGCAGGCAATACAGCACCCACACCACCCTGCACCATCGTCTCCAGCCCCGCTCACCTCATTCCCACTAGCACCTTTAAATACAAGGAAGCAGGTATGGTGGCTTGCTCCAGCCAAACCCAACGTTTCAGGCAAGATCTGTACAACACGAGTTTGTTGCCTCTCTTTCTCTCACATGCAAGAGACACAAGCCATAAAGACATGCTATCAACAGGGAGAGTCTGGCAAAAGCTGCCAAAGGCACACAGGTCCTGATTCACCATGGTCTTGTCACCATGCTCAGGCTCTCCTGCTCCTCCCTCCTATTTATCAAGTGCAACACAACCTGTTCAGTGATGGCACCCCTTGTCCACACCTCTTCCCTCTGCCTGGGCACCCTGCAGCTGTTACAGGTGCCCTGCAGCGGAGACAGGAACAGAAACAATGAAAAGGAACAGGCCAGAGAAAAGAGGTTGTATTCACTCTTTGGGCTGCTTCTCGGAAAGCAAGAAGGCACGCGTACAAAGTTGTGGTCAATTATTACAAGTCGTTTGTATTCCTTTTTTTTTTTTTTTAGCTTACTAAAACAGTCTGCCTTTTGGGCTGCAAAAGACTGCAGGATCCTGTGCTCAGAGAGAGACTATAATTCACGGTGCACAGTGGTTCACAGAGGTATCACTCTGGCGTCTGTCTATGCAGAATTCAGCACCACTTACACCGACACCAAATACTTGCCCCGCGGATGAAAACCAGCGGTGCACAGCATCAGCCAGAGCATCCTTCCAGAAAGCCCTGGTGTGCAAAATGCAGCAGAGTACAGGCATCAGGTACCACTGACACTGCCCTCAAACAGGGACTGCATTCGGTGCGGCCGTCTGGTGCAGATACTTAGCTCTGCTGAGAGACAGAATGTAACCTCCACCCTGAGGCTGCAGTAGGGTTGGTATGTCACCCTTGAGATCCAAGCAAATATTTTGACTCAGATCAACACAGTACAGCATGGCTCCTTGCCCCCAGCTCGAGGTATCAGCATGCTCTGTAGCATGGTGTTGACATAACCAAAACAGAAAGCATTACAGAGATAGCATGAAAGAGAGCTGGTTTGCTGGTTTTAATTATTTTCTCCTTCCAAGAAAGAAAACAAAATTGCCTAATGTTCCAAAATTGCCTAGGTTTACAAGGCAGCCCTGGGTAGGTCCAAATCCAGCCTGTGGCTTTGGAGGGGAAGAGGCAAAACAGTAAGCACAGGATTCTCATCTAACTGGTGCTTGCTAAGCACCACAGATTTCCCAAAACCTTGCCTCTAATTACAGTCAAGAATAAGATCAAGGCCATAGTCTCAGCTTTTGCCTGTGTTTATGCCTTGAGAGGAGGACTAGCAGGAAGTGGCCAATTTCTGCCAAGAGGCACAGAAGCTGGGAACACAGATTTTCATATGCTTTGCCTGTCCTGTCCCTCCACAGGCCTTCCCAACACTTTTTTTTTTTTTTTTAATTCCTCCTGTGCATCTGAGCACAGACCAGCATTCATCTCCATGCCCAGCAGCAAGGGAGCTGCGGTGCAGTAGAAACCACTCCAGGTTCTGTCAAATCTAACCTGTGCATGCCGAGCACATGTAAGCTAAGCACAGATAGCTCTGCTTCAGCTCCCACAGCTTTAGTCAAAGCAAACACTACAAATCCAGCTCTAACCGGATAAATAATCATAATAAACGCCACACACATAAACACTGCCTGAACTGAAAGATTTCCTCCAGCCCTGTTTTACTGTGCTGGATTTAACATTTAAGGCTTTATCTAGCCAGACCACAGATGGACTCTTATTTATATGTTACACATCCTAGGTGTCAGTGTGTTCACAACAAAACAAAACACACAGAGAACCAGAGCTGAAAGTCTGTGCAGGCTCCTCCCACACACTGCGGGGCCAGCACCGTTCCCAGCCCACTTCTCCCCTCTCCCTGCGGCCCTTCTTCCAGAAAGGCTGAAACATAAAGAAGCCTTGCAACATGTTCCGGGGGTCGGAGTTCAAGTCCTTTTCTCCTCACACCTTCACACACACAACTGAAAAGGTTTCTGTCCCTCTGGAGAGCTGCTCCTCCTGAAGAAACGGAACATCATAGTTTTGGGTTGTTTTGCTTCTCCAGGTCCTCTCAAGTGAGCAAGCAAACAAAGACACACATGCTACACAATGCTTGAAAAAAAACAAAACAATTAACAGAGACAAACCCCACCGTGATATCACTTGCTCATTCACACCCCCCAGTCTTAGTTCTCACGTGCCTGCAGAGCCAGAGGCTCAAGCTCAAATGAGCAGTCCTCCTGAGGTTTCCCAAAGAAAAAAGATGGGAAGAGGTGGAAGGAAAGAAAGACAGAAACGGCCAACTAAGTCAGGTTTCAAAATTGTTCAGTTACAAACCCTATCAGCTCACCAGATTTTTCCTAGAAACCAAGATCAATCTGAATAAAGAGGGAAGAATCAGATAATTTTTACCTGTGTTACACGTGCACATTCACCTACGGCCTTAAGTCCACCTTAAAACAAGGCACACTTTCTCTCCTAATAATGCCTAGGATATCCAAAACATTCACCTCTGTCTGATTTGGAGCTAGTGATTCAACCTCAGCTCTTCAAAAGTGACTGAGAATTGTGCAACTAAATCTACCAGTGAGTTTGGGAAAGTTACGTTATACAGGTTTGTGTGGAACATGTGGGCAAGCAAATAGGTGTGAACATGCTTGTACCACCCTACAAAACTGAACAGTTCAATTTTCACTGAAATAATGCACAAGACATATTTGCAGCCACAGCCCCAAGAACACTACGTTCACTATTTTTTGCCGTATTGCTTTCCAGTCTTGCCCCAGCTGCTTAAAAACAACACCACCATACACACCTCCACCAAAAACTAGCTGTATGAGCTGGTATTTACCCCTAAAAGCAGATCGGGCAGGTCAGCCTGCCATGGTGCGTGTGTGCCAATGGAGAGCTCTGAGGTCCTCAGGAATGTAGCAAAACAAGTCAGTGAAAAGCATAAAGCTAAATTAATTGAGAGGGGGGCAATGGAGATAAGTGGTAGCACTCACCCCACACTACTAGGAAGTCCTGCAAGTTTCCCAGGGCAGCGATCCTGCCAGATCAGAAGCAAGCAAGTTGCAGGCCACCAATAGTTTCAGCAATTTCTCTGATAACATTAATTACATTTCCAGTGCTCTGAACTCAGCACTGCAATGAATGCATTCATCTTGCCTCTGGGTCATGAAAGTTGATCAGAAAACTCACCTTAGCTGCTAACTACTAAAAGCTAAATGCAAACAGACATTGTGAAATTGGAAAAGCTCAGAAATATAAGTATTAAGCTTGTTTTCAAAAGCTTTCTTCATACGCATCTTTATCTTCTTGACACTAAAGCTCAAAAATATTATTTCCAACAGCAACAAAAAACACTTTAAGAAAAGCTCTAATGAGCAACTTCATAGCTGAGAATGCTTTGTGGGTGTAAAGTGAGCTAACAAAGAACGGCTGTGCAGGTAGCAGCAGAGCCCCTAAGGGCTTTTAGTGCTTTGTTTCTTATAGACGAATATAAGAAAAGCTACCACACACAATATGCAAACAGCACTTACCCTGAGGATTTCCAGAGCTACGAGATACGTAACCTACTTCAATGCCACAGTGCTGAAGGACACGTAACGCAAACTATCAAGTCTTACTGACATTTTCTGAATGAGAAAGGCTGTCAGTAAGTTTACATCTCAGAAGAAAATCTGTTTACATCTTACAACATTCTTTAGCATTGAATAACATAAAAAGGATCAAAACAAAAAACTAATGAGCTTCCAAATAAGATGTAATTGTAACTGACTTCAGCATTAAGAGTATCATTAATTGTGTGCTTCCGTAGACAAAACTGAGATCAAACTCACAACAAAAACCCAGGGCAAAGGTGCAGGCGAAAAGACAAAACCAGAAGTGGCGTTCTTTACAGCACAGCCGGGCTGGCTGTTATACAGGAACTCAGCTCTTAAGGAATAGTTGACACAAGTTCATTCACACATTTCTGTGTCGCAGTTGCAATGACACAGAGCTATGAAACGCCACCACAACAGCCCCTACTGCAGCACCAACTTTTAGGGGCGTTCAGCCTACACTGGCCTTCGTTGCCCTGAATTATGCACATCAGTTTCCTTGCCTATACACAAGGAAAGCTAATTACCTCCGATGGTAATCTTCAGCGGCCATCTGTCTGAGAGGAAAGCTGCCTAAACTAGTCAGGAGGGAATGCTGGGAAAGCTTATATGCTTTTCTCAGTGCTACACACAGATGCCCTCTTCCCATTTAGGGCTTCCAGACCTCAGCCCCCCCTGAAGGTTAACACACCCATTTTCCCCAAAACACGGAGTACTGATGTATCAGTGTTTGGGATGTTTGTTTCTGAAGGGGAGAGTCACCCTAAAACTGCAAGGAGCCGGAGGAGCATTTCACCCTACGCGCACCCTCTCATGTCCCCAGAGCCCTCCCACGGAGGCTGTCTGTCCTGCCGGCTTGTGAGGTGGGGGCTGCAGGCTAGGGCAGCTGCAGACACACGGCCCTGTCTTCCCGCAGCCCACACCTTCACGCTGCCACGTCTGCTGCAAGCCACCAGCTCCTGGCAGAGCTTTCACTTGTTACTTTCTCAGCCACGTCCGGTCTGCTGGAGGTGAAACAGCATCTATTTCTGCTGTTTGATTCTCAGTTTCAGCAGCTTTTAAACGCTACAGCAGGAGCGTCCTCATATTGTAGTATTTTTAAACATGTTAGCTGTCTTTCCTTACCTGATCTTTGCTAAGCTTCGGATTTGCCCAGGGCTGTACGTGCACTCGGTGTCTCTTAACTGAGATAAGAGCAGCAGGAAAGCCCTGTGACAACACACGGCTCACCTGCCTGCAAACCACAGCAGAGTTATGGACTTTTTGCGGCACTGCTCTGCTCGCCCATAACCAAACTGACTTCATGTTACACCCCAGTGGCAGTAAAGCCCGATGTTTGCTTCAGCACAAAACTGGAAGCCCTCTACAGCAAGGTACGCCGCAGGCAGGACCTGCTGCGCTGCTTACTGACGTTTTTCCTTCCCACCCTGGGCACATTGAACCCAGCTCAGCCTCCAGCAACACCAAGCCCCGTTAGATCGGTATTCGTGCTGCAGACGGCACAGAACGCCATTAGAGCATGAAATGCAGTGCAGCAAGAGGTGCTTTGTTCTGTCACAGCACACGTTTTGAGCATGAAATGAAATTTATGCAATCGTACCCCGTATGCACATGCGCCCGCCCCTTCTTTCCTTCCTTACACAACGGTTGAACCCCTTTGGCTAATTTCAGTCAAATCTGACAGGAGATTAAAGACTTTATTCATCTGAGACCTCCGCAGGTTTTGTGAAAATAAGCAGGCACCTGGATAGAACAAAGGAAACCTATAAGCTCATCTTCCATTAAAGATCTACATGGAAAGTCTACATGGAAAAAGATATCAGAAGCTCCGTTTTATTACACCTGCTTGTCCCATAATCGTGTCGCAGAGGTATTCCAAGAGCCTCCGGCTGTTAAAAAAAATGCTAAAATTTTGAAAATTCTTGCACAAACATATAGATGTTCAGATTTCCTAAACACTGTTGCCTGAAGTTAAACATTTTACACATCCTTTTCAGCTACTTAATAAATAGCGTACTTAATAAGTAGTGTTAGCTGACTTCGTCTGACCAGTTTCCAAAAAATCAGATGGCAGACGGTGTTTCTAATAAGAAATATTTTTTCTCAAATCTGAAGAGTAAGATTCATGTTCAAATTCACTTCAGTGTTCTTCCTCCCCCAAAAAAAGCTCTGAGCAGCATTCTCAAATTGAATTAGAAACCCTTAAACTAATACAAAACCATCTGAGAACCGATGTCCCAAGTCGCCAACAAACTACAGCATGCCATTAGCACAGAAGGAGGAATGAAAAGAGCTGTTCCACTTAAATTGTTCCAGTTAAGATGAAGTAACAGTATTTTCCTGACACGTTTTGCAAGAAAAAAGTCAGTCTTGAGAAACTGTACAAATAGTATTGGCACCGGCCAGTATTTTAACCGTCTGGCTAGTCAGAACTCAGTCTGCACACCTGGCCTGTGCTGTTCAGCTTGTGCTGAACAGAGAACAGAGCCCAGTGCTCTGTCTCCAGCAGTGAGGTGCTATTTAGGGAGAGCACACAGTGGACACCCTGAGGTTGATTCCCGTCGAACACACACAGCACCTACAATCGTTCAGTAGAGGAGTTGGAGGATACATCCCTGCCCACTGGTTTTAGCATCCTTTCATGAACCTGCCAGCACCTACACTTGGGAATCAGTGCAGGGAAAGGAGAGGACACCCACCGAAGGAGACTGAAGTGGTGCTGTTACACCAGAGCTGCTGAACCACGTGGCACTTGGCCACTGACACAGTCCTGAGTTCCTCTGAGAACAGGGGATTAAAACTGCCACGGGCACTTATAAAACTGGGGGAAGCAGGTGGGAAGGAGAGCCCTCTGCAGCCTTGCAGGTTCCCAGCTGCGGCAAGTAACTGTCTCCTCATCACTCGTCACATTAAATACTGCAAAACATTTGGGCAAGCAGAGCTAGCTGTGGTTCTCCCTTAACTGTTTCCAGCAAAAACAGGCTTTTCCCAGCTAACTGAACAAGAAAGCAGTAACTTGTCTACGCACTGGGCATGATCAAGACTAGCCACCACATGCTAGCAAGCCCTGAGCGCACTCACCAGTGCAAACAAATCCTAACTTGCTCTGGTGCTTCCTCAAGTGGATTTAATATGTCTCCATTTAATCTCGTGCAAATTTTATGTTCAAACAAACCCTGCGGGGCATCTCCCACCTACGCCAATACCTGGTTTCAACTCTACACATCAAACTCAGGCTACCTGAAGCACTGTAAAGATCGAGGTGACAGCATTTCCACGGCGCTCAGACGTGACATTGGCGGAGGACGTAGACAGGCAGGTTGAAGAACTTCAGAGAAACAGGAAATATCTATTTTGATTGCCAAAAGATGAGTAAGGTCATGGTTTCATTCAGCAGCAGCAGTTCTTAAGCAGCCAGTCACCTTCCCCTCTTCCTATTACAGCAGAAAAACCTGCAAGTTCCTTCCCCTCGGTGTCCCTCACATTGTGCTAGGGTGCATGCATGCTCCTTTCCCTAAGGGGACCATTTCTCCCACACGGGTCATCACAGCTGCCTGGGAGGGAGCTACATGTGGCAACACTTACATTGGAAAAGTGGAAAAAAAGGTGGTGGTAGCAGAGACAACCTCAACTGCTTTCTCACCCAGGAAAAGGGCTCCTCCTCCCCCACCCACCACATGCTATTTTACACACACACATTATTTACTGTTAAACAGCCATTATGTATGCATATTTCCCCTGCCTACCTCTGCTAGGGCCTTGGTTAAGCTGGAGGCATGCCCCTCACACCATGCCCATTTCACCGCTGGCCGTGGAACTCTGAAAAAAGCAGCAGTGAAAGAAAGCAGCACCCGGCTGCTGCTGTGCTAGAGAAGCGCCAGCCTGCAGATCCAGTCTAGCAAAGAGCTCATCTGAGCTCTGCAGCAGCTGATCTTTATTTTAGCATTTCCATCTTGTACTCTCAAGGGTGAGAAACTGCTGTTTTAAAAGTGAGTTGAAGAGCCTGTGGAAATCTAAGACTGCAAGCCACCCACTTCACAAACGCAGCTTTCTGCTGGCTAGTGGCCCAAAAGAAAGCAGTATTTCTACTAAGGAAATGGAAACTTGCACTGTGAATCAACAGATGTTAAGAAGAGCTTCACTGATCAAGTCAGAACTTCATTTCATTTCTGTCTGGTCTAAAACCAGTCCCTTGATTACTCCATTCCTGCCCTCCAAGGAGGGAGGATGGGCTTTGTGGCTTCTTCTCAAGTTTTCCAGCGCTCCCTCCCCAGCCAGGGCAAGCAGGGGCTGTTCAAGTTTTTGCCTTGCTTCCTCCTGGCTCCCCATGGATGCTGTAATGTAAAGAACAGCTCCAGCACAATGTGCTCCAGTTTTACTGCTGCTGCCGGGGCTGGGAGTGGAAGCAACGCAAGCAGTTACACGCAGACTCAGGGTATTATCTGGAGGACGCAATTCACTCGCCCTGTGGCAGTGGTGTAAAGGGTCTTCCTGTCGAGATATTAAGCCTTCAATTTTGCCCTCAGGAATAAACAGTGACTGTATTTTGAACACTGAAGAGCTGCTCCACCCTAACAAAATGAATTTTAAAAAGGATGTGACACATACTGAGCATAGCACCACTGAAGTGTTTTACCACCATCCGTACCTACATTATTCAATGCAGTTTCCAAAAGGTAGTGATACTGCAAGCAAGCTCCATGTTTCTGGTTTTGCTTAACAGCACACGCTAGCTAAAGCTGCCTATTGCTCTCCAGCTTGTCAAGCTTCCCACACAAATACCAGCTACTGATATCGGTGATTAAAACACTGAACTACAAAGGGAAAGCAGATTAATTTCAATACACTACTAAAAGGTGACTGCCAAAGGCACCAACAGCTTGCACGTGACATTTTCCTCCAAACTCAAGCACCACCATGAAAAGCTGAGGTTTTAGATTTTTCTGCAGGATGAGGATAAAAGATAGACAGAAAGATTTAACACTTCAGGAAATTCACAAACCAAAAAGGGGAAGAATAAAAAAAATAAAAGGAAGAAGTTATATTTTAATTTCCCCTGAAGATCACAAATAGACAATTAGTCATATGTAACATTGCAGAAGTAGAAAAAAAAAGTGGATTAACGGGAAAGTTGAGGTTTCTTTATTCGTTCTGCTACTAAGCTCTTGGGGTTTTGCAGAAATAGATGGCAGAAAATAGAAACTCCAAAAAAGACCAAAAAACCCTCTGTGCTCAGCTACCTCAAATTAATGTCCCAGTACTCTTGACTAACTTCTCTATAAGGCTAGCAAAAATGATGAACTTATTACTCAAGTGATTGACTACTGAATTGTCATAAGCTTGATAAATAAAACTCCTCTTAAAAACATACTGCATATTTCTACTTGCTTAGCTAAAACATTGTAAGAATCTGTAAGAAAACATATCTGAAGAAGTATTTCAAGTGATCTTGAGTCTGTTCCCAAAATGCCCTTAACAATGGAGCCACAGCAGAGTATCTCACTGCACACAAAAATGAGCAAATCAAGATCCCGTTGTACAGCTCCAGTCATACTGTGGAAAGAATTTTTCCTTACAGATCCCACGAGGCAGTCCCCACCATTGCCTCAAAGGAGACTCAATGGTCTTCAAGTTACATCTGCAAGTGACCCGTCTGATCGTCTGATCGTGTCCTCTTCCAGGCAAAACACTTGAACCAGAAAACCCAGCAGCACATGAAGAAACACACGAGGAGGAGAAAACCACGGAGCAGCCAAAGCACACTCGAGAGAGTTCTTGTAAACCTGTCTTGGGAGGACAGATCAAACCTTCACTGAGAGGCATGGATCACAGTGCACCCAGAAACTAACACCAAAAACAAGCCCAGGATAAAAATATTAATTGCACAAGGAAGCTGTCACAAAAACAACTATTCCCCCTCCCTGCCATCTTCCATTCAAAAGTAAGCACACAAAGAAGAAAGCAATCATACAAAGCCCGCTAAACCCATCTCTGCTTGTAACTTTTCCAAGCTCTGAGGTTTGAAAGAGAAGCACCTCAAGCACTTGCCGCTGTGAATGACACCATTCACTGTCGGCCGTTGCATTTCCTTCCTCAGGGAGGCAACGCCCATATGCAATTTCTAAAGCCTTTATTTACCAGTGCACATGGTACCTATGAAACTAACACCTTGCCAATCTCCTTGTCTAGCCAAAACACCATAACTCACCTATTTGCCTCCACCCTTACAACTCATGCACTTGTGATCTCTCAGAGAGCTTTAGGGTCCTGCTGCCCTGCCCACACACCCTGCAGCTGCTCCCACAGGCACTTCCCCAGAGCAGCCTTCCTCCTGCTCTGAGCAGAGGAGCATTTGGACACCGGGAGCCTCAGGAGCTGATTCACACACCCTCAGGGAGACCATGGGACCTATCTGCCCTTAACACTGCTGCTTTAATAGGCAGCCACAAGCTCGAAGAGTGACCTGACTGCTTCAGCTCGGCAGACAGACAGAAGATGCAGGCACCACATCAAGCCGGAAAGGAAGATCCATAGATTTGTTTCAGGTAGGTGGGAAGAAAACAAAGAAGAAAACTTGTGAGATCCTATGTATAGGCAAAGACATTTTCCCCCCCGAAATATCACTTCTATGACTTAATCAGACAGGAATATTTTCTTGGTCTGAAACAAGTGGATAAGAAGCCTCACTCATACGCATTTCGTCTAAGCACTCCCTGAACTTTGATTTTAAAATTTAGGACTGATAAGCCTAGTACAATGGCACTCTTCACACTAGAAACTTTATGTTTGTACGCAGGACAGCTTTTACACCATCTAGCTGCAAGAGAGCTGCAGGTTACACCAAGCAACCTCATCCCACTGCAAGTCTCGCCCTTTCGAAATAGCTGTGCAGCCACGTCCTTGTTTCTATGAATAGCGGAACATAAGGTCGGTGAAGAACAGAGAGACCAAACAAGAGAAGAAACAAAGTTTCAACCGGGTGGCAGACGCTCACCATACACAGACGGCAACAGACAAGTTCCCACTGGCTTTACTGAGCTTTGCTTCCAGCGCTGCATCAGGGAAAGCTCCTGCTCCTCTCCCTGGAAATTCTAACTCGAGAAAGGGCTGTGGGGTTCATCTCACGATTTGCAGCAGCTAAATAAGAATCGCCAATTCCCCTGCTGAACAACAGCCCAGAGCCTGCAAAAGGCAGGCAGCATAAGGCTTCCAGGGCTGTCCCCCCAGCACACGCGGACACACACACGCCAGCCCGACCTAATGCACTCGCACAGCTCCAGGCAGAGGCTACCGAAGGGGCCATTGTTCCTCCCCCCGGGCCTCCAGCACCTCGCAGAGACGCTGCCTCCCCCCGCGCCCCCGCGGCCAGCCCCGCTTACGGCAGCTCGGCGGGATCACCGGCGCAAGCGGCTTACGGCAGCCGATCTCCCCTGCTCGGCTCTCACGGACGGGCGGCAGCCTCCGCCGGCA
>VXAV01000187.1:107836-119993 GCA_013399715.1 Alectura lathami | reverse complement strand
CTCGGCCGCTCGTCCCCGGCCGCAGCCCCATCGCGTGGCCGCGCGCAGAGCTCGCTTGGGCCAGGAAGTTTCCGAGGACCTCTGGGAAAGGCCTGGGACATCGCATCGAGCCGGCCCGGGCCAATTAAAAGTGCACTCGCATTACAGAAGGCTTGTGGAGGCAGGCGCCGTCTCTCTGGAAGTGCGCTTAGCTCCCTGACCGCTTCCAGCGAAGAACATGCTGATGAGCAGCCAGCCCTGCCGGCGAACGCACGGCGATTTACATGGGATAGCAATGTTGTTGGCAACTGCTGCCGTGAGCGCGTACCTGAAGGAGGCTTTAAAATTGTAAGCATGCATAAGGTTAGCTGGAAGCCTTCCCAACTGGAATAACGCAAGAGCGCTGGGAGATGTCCCAGGAGAAGCTCAGGCAAGCTCAGGAACGAGCACTTTCTGTTTGCCAAGTCCTGTGGGCTCAGGCACCATCCCTGGGATCCTCTCAGCCTGTGGAACAGTTCACAAAGCTAGCAAAACGTCACACAGCAAATGCAGTCACTTACCAGCTGTTGTCAGGGCGGAGATCTTATCTTTAAATCACCTCACAGATAAAAACATAAAGAGATAAAAACTTGTAGCTTCTAAATAGAGCGGCTGTTCAGGCTGCTGATAGCTTCACCCTTATTGCTGTGCAGTTTTGATAACGCTAAGGACGAAGAGGAGGGCTTGGTTCCGCTGAGCCCTATCTGCAAGAAAAAACGTGGAAGGAAGCACGCTGTGCATAGACAGAGATGGTATTTGGCTCGAGTCTTCTAAAGCTCCTCCTCAGTTTGTATCAAAGCCTTCCAGGGGGAGGAGAACCTCGCATGAGGAAAGCTGCAGCGCTGCACACCAAGCCTATCCTCCCTCGCCAGCTTCCAGCCAGAGCCGCAGAGACGGCTGCTCCTTCCTCCCCACCTTGCCAGCCTCTAGCAATTAACAGCTGGGACAAACTGATTGTCACTTGGGGAGGGAGGGGAGGCAAGGCATCTGCTCAAAATGTAGGAAAAAAAAATAAAAAATAAAAATAAAAGAAACCAAGCAAGCTGGAAGCTACAGCAGTTACTTTGGGTGTGGGATTTCCCCTCTCTGAGCACCTGCCTCCCATGATTTCCAGCACTGTGAAAGCCCACAGGGCACCAGCGGAGGGTCTGCCCTTCTAAAGAGCTGCTGCCAGGGGCAAAGTGGGTGCACACCCTATTACCAGCCCCAGAGTGAGCCACGGGGTTCCTGGAAAGCCTCTACTCACTGCAGCACCTAGCTGCACAGGGCAGAGCACTGCTGTCAGAGAAACAAATTAATGGCTCTGCCAGTGATGAAGGGCACACAAAACAAAACAAATCACTTTGTCTGAAAGCCATGCTGCATCAAAGTCATATTTTGTCATGGGGGCCGAATCACACTAAAGGAAATGAGTTGCTAATAATTCAATTGTCCTTTCCTGCTTCAAGCATTGTGATCCTCACCGCTTCTGATCTGAAACTTTTCTATGTGGTGCTTCAGGGAGTTGCAGTGTATTTTAGCATTGTATGAGCGCAATGCTTCCTTTACTGGAAGTGCCACTCCTGGGTAATTTTTGGTGGTTACCATTGCCACCGCTGAGGTCAGCCTCAGAAAGTACAGGGAATGACCAGGGGTGGAGTCTGGAAAGCAGACTCCATCAGCAGCTCTTTATACAGCCTATATGCACATGCAACAGTATCACAGCTGAAAAGCAGGGAAATTTTGTCTGCTCTTAAAGGACTGTCCCACTCTGTAGCCAATGCAGGTGGCTTTCAGTGTGTTCTGGGCTGGGAACCAAAGTTCAGCCTTTTGTAATCTGTCTTGCCTTGAGCTGAAAATACCTTCATACTTCTGACCCCTTCTCCCAAAAGGATCCTCAGGTCTTCACCATCCTTGTCCTGGCCTCTACAAAACCAAGCTACTTCAAAGCATACAGTTAAAATATCTGCCCTTGAAAATGACTTTATTAATGCTGGCATTACATTTTCCCTACCACCTCTCATCTCTTCTGTCCTTACCCTTCCATTCACCTCTGCATTATAGGCACAAAAACAATTTGAAAAAAATCATTATGGTTGCGCAACGAAGGAGTCAGAAGCTAGGAAATACCAGAGGACTGGTTATGTGACTTCACTTCAATCCCCTTGTGCGCGTGTTTCTTGACAGTCTTAAATCATGCAGCCCAGCATTATATTGTTTTGGCCTTGCTTTGTTTTGTGAGGCATCTCCTTTGTTTGGGACACAGGATGGGCTTGCTCTAGGGATGTGCCAGATTTCTGCAGTACAAGATGCCAGGACAATTCACTGCAGAGCAGCATAGGAAACCTTGAGGAAATTGATCCTATTCCTGTCTCTGTTCCAGACAGGATATGTATACTGCAGACACATCTTTTGTGCATGAGTTCATGGGCGTGAACTAATGTGACAGCAGCTAACTTGGGTATTGATAAGTGCACGGCACGGGCTCCTGGGCAGCCAGAAAAACGCTGGGGTGATGAACATCAACGTACTGCTAGCCAGCCTGAGCCAGCACAACACAAATTCCCAACACACCCCTGAAGCTAGTTAGACATGTACAATGTTCCCATCGTGATACTATGTGATGACTTTGGGGAAGCAGTTTGACTTCTAGGCTGGCTGTTAGTTATGCGCTTGTCAATTTGTGGGAGCCTTGCACAACTCATGTAACTCTAGGAAGAGCAAAGCTGAAGTCCACAGGATATGTAGTGCTCCACAGAGAAGACCTGTTGCTGACAGCTTGATTCCCTTGCATGAAGGCTCTGTGTGTGTGTAATAAATAAAAAGAATTGTATCTAAGACATCTGGAAACACCTCTNAAAAAAAAAAAGCAAAATCCAAAATCCTACCACATTGGTTAAATAATGTAATAACATAGTTGCTTAACAGTTCTTTCACTTCAGTTTCTTGTGGCAACTGTAAGTATCCAAGGCCAGCAACACAATGAAAACTGGTGTTTGCTGTCACCTAAATATGTTGGACTAAACTCGAGGATTCAAATGCCAATTTGAACAATGACTGTGGTGCAAAAAAGTTTGCATCATTTAGTTCCTAGCCTTTTTCAAAAGGATCTGCACAATCCAGAAGTTAATAACTGAACTGTAATGCTGACAGATTTATTTGGAAGAAAGTACAAGGAATCACTTCTCTGGGACATATTCCATTGTACACAAACAGTATCGGCAACAATTTGACAATGAATAGCCTTCAAAATGCTTTGGAAAAGGATGACTAGCAGGAAGTCAAATGAATGCTCCTGCAAGCAAAAACAATGCATGTGACTAAAAGTCAACAGATTTTTTGCTATTTTGGTCCAAAATTAACTCCCCTGAGACACAAACCTTTCCCCAACAAAACGCAAAAGCTACAGAAGCCTCTAAATGCAAAGCAACAACTAAAACAAAACCAAATAAAATGGAGTCGTATTGAAGTTCCAGAGGAAGCTGAGTCACTACCAAACTAAGAAAAAGTTACAGCCAGATTCTACCCCACGTTGTAAAATGAAAGAAAAACAAAGAGAAAAATGACAGGAAATGGAAGGGAAACCTGTTGAACATGGGAAGCGCAAAACTGTAGAGAGGACAGAATAAACTGAATGGAAAGCTGCAGCATCATGAAAGTGATTTCCTCCCCTGCAATCCAGTAAGCAAGATGATTCGGTCATCTGGCTCTGTGTATGCAGTGCAGCATACAGTCTACCATACGCCTCTGATCCTAGAATTAAAATGCATTTGAACTGTCCCATTTATCAGTGACATTAAGAGATGAATATAGAAATACAGCCTACCACAACAACCCTTCTGCACCCATCTTCTAGCCGTGCTGCCTACCATCAGTCTGATTCCAACCTCCTTTGCACCGCACCATGAGAACAGCCCTGAGTCCCACGCATGCCCAGGAGACAACTTAATAAAGCCCGCTCCAGGAGCTCTGAAACAACCTGGTTAGTTTTTGTAGGACTTCCCACCAGAATCCGCAGCATTAGGCGTGAGTTCACAACACACCACCTCCCCCTAGTCTGAGGTCGCTTTTCAAGACCTGGTCAACCAAAAAGCTGCATGAGGCTGCAACTACTCTCATGGTCTGTAGGGACTACTTTTTCTGGAAAGTGCACAGAGTGCTTTCTCCAGCCCTGCCATAGCTGCTCTGGGCTGTGCAGTGCCGCTGCGCTCCGTCTGGGAGGCAGGACTCAAGCAAACAGAACATAAGTCACAAGAAACATTGTGGAGGTAAGCCAGGCAGGCTGGGACAGCCTCCTGCCAGCCAGTTCAGTGCAGTCTGAAGAGGTGAGCTCACTAGGAAGCACCATCTGCCAAGCAAAAGGGAGACCTCAAGGCACGCATCTACACACAAGAGCCGACCACGGTGTCTTGCCATGGGGTAAGACTTGGCGAAGGAGAGAAGCAAGGCGGTGCACGGGAGGGAGCAACCAGCCGAGGGGATGGCAGGGTACTGGCAGATCCTCATTTGCAGTTTGCTGCTAGGTCACAGCCCTGATGCCAAACGCAGCTGGCCTCTGAGCTCAGAGGGCGTAAGGAGTCCTTGTGCCCAGGGCTCTGGGTCCCCGTCATGCGCTCTGCTCACCAACATAGGCTGCTTTTGGAAGATGAAATACAGGGCCTTTATGACAGCTCTGTCATTCCTAGTCGGCACTCACTGCTCCTGGTCTGTCTGCTGTTTCAAGAACAGGACAGCACGTGAGATGCCTTCTCCATCTTAAGCACAGCTTAATGCCCAGATTCTTTCTCTGCGTATTTCACAAGAAAAAGACCTCCCTGTTTTCCCTCTGGCCCCCCATTGCACAGCCTGTCATTCTGGCCTCTGGATCACCAAGTTTCTGCACTGTGTCCTGCTGGCTTTACATGTGCAGCAAAGCCGTTACTGCAAGCACTAAGGCAGCTACTGCAGCTCTCAGATATGTCACTTCCTACCTACACATTTTTGGCCCATTTGTTTGCCCAATGTCAGTCAGTCTAGATTTCTTTACCGGTATTCAAGAGCTAAAAAAATGGGAACAGATGGATGCTTTTTCCTCCAAGTACTCCTCAAATTGCCTAAACTTGAAAACATGATGCAGCAATACAGGACAAGAGACAAGGATATAAAAGTGGTACAAGTAGCCATGATTAGATCCCAAGAAGAAGGAGGCTAAGAAAACTAGGGGAGCCTATACAGGTCAAGAATGATAAGACAGAAGCTGTCAGAAGCCCTAGCTTCAGGCAGAAATTAGCAGCAGGCTAATTTCGACGAAAGACATGGGCTAAGAGGGTGAAGGGAACTTTGCGTATTTCTTACATTTAGCAGCTCAAGCTGCACTCAAAGTCTTGGAGGTAGGTACCACAGCTGGGAAATCTTTAAAATGCATTTCTTCCCATGACCGACTTACCTTACAGCTTCTGCCAGGTAACGGCTGTTGCTTTGGGCCAAAAGGTCTCCACTTGCAGGTCAGAAGACTCCAGGAAGTACCTGCAGGAAACAGAGCTGGTGGCACGTGACAGGGAATCCTGCCTTCATTGCGCTCCAGGCTGAAGAGAGCAGCCTTAGGGCAGAAAAGACTGGCGTGGTCTCCTCAATGCACAAGAGCCATGGAGGAGACCTTTTTTCTCCTGCTCCCCTCCTCTTCCAAATGGGAGCCAGACCTGAATATGATCCATAGGCCAGAAACCAAGACATCATTGCATCCAGTCAAATGGAAAACACCAAATGATCTTTGCAATTTATTCAAAAATAAGCTGTCTGCCATTTAACTCATCATCATTCAATTGATCATAAAATTCCTCATTGTACATGAACAGCAAGTGCCGCTTCCAGCAGCCCAGAACACCTTTCGTGGCTGTTTGCAGCCTTTGTTTTTTGAAGGGTGGCTGTTTCTACTTTGGGCACTTCATTGAAACCCGGCCTTTCTTGTCTGCTGCTACAATACAAAGGTGCAAGAAGAGGTCTGTCATTGAAATGTTATTATAGAAACATTACTGGGAATTGTGCCACGGTCAACATTAACTTCCCAAACACCACTTGGGAAACAAACGCTTCTAATAATACATTTGGGCCCAGCTAGCCATGGGTATGATAGCGGCTGGATTTCTTCAGCTGATAGTAGTCACTGAGACAAAAGATACAACCCCAACTTAGTAAGTAATGAAGACATTCAAAAAAGGCTAGTGGTCGAAAATAGCGTTGGGCTGAGTACTCAGCAACTGTTTCCATATACATTAAAAAGAATAACAAACAGAAGTAAATTAGTGGTTGAATTTTTCAACTTCACAAGGGCAAACTTTGTGAGATCAAGCAAATTTATTAGTGAATTTAGCTGGACCAAAGAGCTGAAAGACTTAAAGTTGGAGGGATTTTAGAAAATACCTAATCAAAAGTATAAAAACTATCCTATGCATATATTCCAAGAAAGAGAAAAATCTTCCTGGGAAGCGCTCTAAGCCTGAGTAAGTGACCAACACTACAGAGCGGTTCTTAGGAGTCACAAGCAGCAAAAGGTGCTGGGCAGCAAAAATAGCTGTGGTGCAGAGATCATGGTGCATGGGATTCAGGCCAGGTTTGTCAAAGTCAATGCGATAGGACACGTAACAGGCTATTGATATAAAAAATAAGGAAGTCTCCAGCTGTTCACGGAAATGGGCAAAGTACCTTAGGAAAGGCACTGTCTGCTAAAGGTGGGGAAGCCCTGATGTAGTTATGCAAAACTTTGTTGTTTCCCCCAGAACATAGTGTGTGATACGGGCTCTCACACTCAAGGAGAAAACAGTTCTGGAAAAGATGCACAGAAGGAATGCATGGAGAATGGAGAGCCTGTCTTGTGAGGGGAGCTAAACAACACTGGCATGAGAACAAAGCAGTACAAACTGGCTGTGAACCTAATGAATCACTTGCCATAGCGCAAACCTGGAAACTTGTTGGTGCCCTCGCTCTGCTTTCCGTCCCTCTGTCTGTGGCACATTATCCTTTGGCTCTTTGGCCTTTTTCTACAAGCCTCAAGTTTGTTCTAAAGCGTTGGAAAGGATTCCGTTAAACAATGTGAATCGGTAATGTACAAAGCAAATATTTTATGGACATTTGAACAAAAACTCGCCATGTAATCCAGCATGGCCATGGCTCAGACCATCCAGGTCCCCAGGTACTATGGCTCTCCTGGTGCAAAATCTCTCTTTCTGCTCTTTGCTTCCACTTCCATAAAGAGTTCCACGTCATTAACATCACCCTTGGGTCTGGTAGCCATTGCCTTCAGTTTCATTAGAGAAAACATCCCCTCTTTCTTGGAAACCCACTTGTACTGTCCCTTTTTGGGAGTTCCCCAAACTAGGCCTGCATAGTTTGCATACAAGCACAGGCATACGTCTAGCCCTTTTCCGCTTCGTGGGATAGAGCCTACCAGCCATTAATCAGAGCCTGGGGCAAATTTCCTCCCTTGCACCTGTAATAATGCAAACGGCTGCCCTTGTGGGTACCTAGAATGCCCACAAGCCTGTTACATGTAGTTGCCTAGGGCAGGGGGAGGACCAGATCTGATGACACCAGTGGTCTTTTCAGTCCTGGTGAGCAATCATTCACAGAGAGACTGGAAATTACAGATATCATTAGGACAATTATAAGCAGCGTTCAGGTTATTCTCCTTGCAGCAGAAGTGGTAGGATAAACCCACCTCATTTCCTGTTAATTGGCATAAATAAGTCTGACACATGTACCTGCGTTTTTGGTGAATAGGACTCGGGACGCCTTTCCTGACTCCGTGGTGTTTTTGTCCATGTTCTGGACCTGAATTGTACACAGGAAAATGATGGTGATCCACTTGAAATTAATGAAAACGAAGAGTTTACAGCGGTTGTGCACAGAATAAAGCAGTGATGTCCTCAGTCCAAACTCTCAGTGGTGCTTAGCCAAGTTGTGCTGCACAAGTATTTCTGATCAGCCTTCAGCCCAGCTGAGGAGCCTCCCTTCTTCAGTCAGTTCTTACTGTGTGAAGGCTAAAAGCACTGCATGCTAAAAGCATGGCAGCTCCAGGAAGTTCAGACAGCCCCTCCCTGCCCTTCCACCTGTGCTGACCTTAGCACAGGGCTGGAGTACACTCTACCCTGACTAATGACTCTGCAGACATGTTCAGCCTTGACCCCTAACTAAACGTGGGCTCTTTCAGCAGTGAGGGTGAGACTGGAACCCTCAGAACTGGATTCCAGTCTCCATGGAGATGCCAGTTTGGAAAGCACAATGGGATCAGAAGTGAGGCCACTGTGTGTCATTAGCACTCACCTCCTCGCGCTAACCGAGTGAGGCGCCGCCTGCAGCTATCCTCTGCAGCTGGCCCTGCAGAGAGCACAGGGTCAGGTTCCGTCCTCAGTGCCTATTTTAGGAGCTCTCTTGAAACCAGTGTCTCTGCTAGTATGTTTGACTCCAGCACAGTGACGTCACTGAGGTTCTTGTTAGAGAAATCCATAATTTGCTACAGGGTTTTCTTTAGCTAGAAGATAGAAAGCAGACACATTTATCTGTCTCAACGTGCTACGTGAGTCTATAGGCAAGTGGGTGAAAACTTGTTAGTATGAAACACTCCCCACAAAACGGGCATCATTTAAAGCCCAGTGGGATTTATCTCTCTTTCTTGCCATAAAAGCATGGATGGGCTAAGTCAGAACACCTATAAAACAAACAAAAATATATATATATATTTGGAACTGACTATATTTTACAGTGACCCAGCTGAGAAGAGGCTGCAAACTCACACCTTTTCCTACAGAAGTGAGACCAGATTAAGTGCCTTCCTGTTACGTTACTTTCTCCCTGGCACAGGGAGATGTTTGTATCTGTATTTGTGCTTTTGAGAAAATAGTTGAATTTGGTAAGAATAGGTAGAAGCACCTGTTATCTTGGGCGTGCACAAGTGAAACCCAGCTGTCACCACAACACAGCCACCGAGCCAGAAGTTGCCTTTCAGTTATTCCTATATAAATCTAGATTTCATCTCACTGAAACACTTGTTGTTTAAATCAATACCACAAAGAGCTGAATACATCTTCCTGTTTGTTTTAATAAACATTTTCTACATTTTTCCTTAAGAATTCTCTCCTCTCTCCTCCTTTTTTTTTTTTTTTCCTTTCCTTTTCTGTATTAGTAACTGGGAGGCTTAGCCTTCCAAGAGGCCTATTCATATGTTCTTGCGAACTTAAGAGAAACAGAACTGGTTCTTGCCCTACAGGTACGTGGGAAACTGGGAAAAGGTAATTTCACCTTTCCAGAAGAGGTAAATAGCACAGGATGCTAACAGTGGCAGAAGTTACAAGCACTTCATCTGTTAGCAGTAGCAGAGGTAGTCTTGAAAAGTCACACCAGGGAGTAAAGATATTTTCACAAAGAAGAGAACTCACAAGACTTTACCTTTTCCAGATGCACTTTCTTGCTGTTTCTCTGTCCAACATTTCCAGTTCTCAGTTTTCTTCTCCAGTCTGACGTTATTCTTCCAAGAGGGACTGACCTGCTGCTGTGTCTACTGGTGAAGAGACAGCATGTATAGCAGGTAACACGAGCTGCTTTCTGAATGGGCTTTCTTCTATATAAAATGCCTGCCAAGTGGATGATTACTAAAACCTTCATACCAACTTCACTATCATTTGTTAGTGGAACTTAACCAATGTTTTTAGAGCTCCTTCCAAATGTTTCAAGGTGCCTTTAAATGTTAAGAAACTTCAGCAAAACAAACGCGAGTCTTGTAATAGAGTGGAAACATTTTTCTTTCTAAGAACAAAAAAGAACATTTGTTTCACTCTCCAAAACATATGCACCATTGTACCTTGAAGCAAGACACCGAACTGCTGCTACAGAATTTATGACACACACTGTGATTTTTCAGTTATTTCAGACTTGTAGGCAAACACAGAACAGGCCACAATAAAAGAAACTAACAATGTGGCTTTAAAAAAAATAATTAAAAAAAAAGGTTGAAAAGCTGTCTTTAACATTGCACAGGTTTTTTTAGTTTAATTTTTTTTTCAACAATTATTACTTGTTTTCTGAAAGTAAAGCCTACCTATGTTGAATGTGTCTGAAAAGCAAGAATTTGAGCCAACGCTTCAGCTCAGACACATCGGGGTCCAGAGCTGCCCTCAATTTCTGGGGCCTGTGGGTCTTGTGAACAACTCTCAGATAACTCAAAACATTTCAGAGCTTAGGAACAGGAAGATCAAGGCACACTGTAGCTATGAAACTGGGGTAGAGAATTATTTTTGTTGTAAGCCACTGCAGATCTGGTGTCACCACGTGTCACCAAGAGGGAGAAACTCAGCTGTGTTTCACTCTGTGGCCTGCCACTCCCAGCAGCATTCCCTGGGGTGTTCAGCCATCTTTCTCTGGTGTCCCCCCCTCCCCTTTTTTTTTTTTTTTTTTTTTTTTTTCTTTTTCTNTTTTTTTTTTTTTTTGCCTTTCCTCATCTACAATTACAGTTGTACATTTTCAGCCAAGGACAAGAGGCACTTTTCCCCCAGAATTCTGCATGAATTCTTGCTGGTTTACTCATTCCATTCCTCAGAAGTTCAGCAGACAGACTGTGGGGACTTCTTGTGCTATCTTGGCCTGCTGACAGCCCTACTACGCAGATTTTTTTTTTCCAGAGCTCAGAATACCAGGAGTCCTCCAGACTCTACTAGCACTCTTGAGAAGAGGACTCCAGGATTTTTGTATTCCTTGCACCACTAGCCCAGAAATCAGAGAATCAGATCTTCCCCTTCCCACCCCTGGGCATCCCAATTCAAGGACTAAATGGAGCAAACAAGCCTACTACAGCAAACCCGAGTTTTTAAAATTAGACTTGCTGAACTTTCTCCATCTTCCTCAGTCCTAATTTGCTGAAATTAGCAAGCCAACTTTTTTTCAGATTTCTGTTCTGTGGAGATCTACCTTTTATTTAGTTTGGAATGAAAACAAAACTGTTGATTTTGAAAGTCCTCTGCAATTTGAATTTACTGCTCCGTCTCCTTGCCTCTGGTTTGAGGAGGTGTCTGAACATCTTAGGAGAGACAGATGGGTGAATATAGGTCTGAACAACTTGTAATTAATAATTGTCTGCAGATATTATGGTGGTTAGTTTGAAGAAGGAAAGCCTCTGACAAATTAACAAATACACATTTCAGAAACATCTCCAGCCTTTGGCATGAGAAGACATTTCAAGGAAATATAATTTTAAAATGAAAGTGAAAAAAATGTGGAGATTTGCAAAAGCATATCTAATATGACTACTGTTATAGCTGGTTTCATCTTACCTCTTCAGGATGTGTTTAGGGATCGATTTGCTGAAAATGTTGAAGATGCAGTAGTTTGGGCTGTTGAGTTGATTAAATGGAGCAAGAGCAGCTTTCCCTAAATAACAGATGGAAAAAAAAAAAAAAACAGCACATACCTTTCACTAGGAAATAACAGACTCAAATACAATAAACCAGAATTAAACAGAGCCCGAATCAGACTGCTTTATCCACCAGTTGTTTTAAAATGAAGTGTATCCACAGTCCTCAGAGGCAATAAGGAGACAGCCAAGCTGATTTAAATGCTGGGCAAACAAACAGAAGGCAGATCTGACCATCCTCATGTCTGCTTGTGGTCTAAAACAATTCTACTCCCACATCTGTGTTTAAATTCTATACCAGAANGAAAAAAAAAAAAAAACAGCACATACCTTTCACTAGGAAATAACAGACTCAAATACAATAAACCAGAATTAAACAGAGCCCGAATCAGACTGCTTTATCCACCAGTTGTTTTAAAATGAAGTGTATCCACAGTCCTCAGAGGCAATAAGGAGACAGCCAAGCTGATTTAAATGCTGGGCAAACAAACAGAAGGCAGATCTGACCATCCTCATGTCTNTTTTTTTTTGCAAAATAGGTACAGCTTTCTTGCAGGTTTCACCTGGGCAGGATGCTCAGACACACATTCACTGATACTTGTGCTTGGGAACATTTTTTATCAACTACAGGAAACAAAAAGTCCGTGATATATCAGTGTGAAAAAGCTCGCTCATACTTACAGTACAAATTTTCCAGTTTGTTTATATACCTGGAGGCTCAGCTGCACCTAAGGGTTTATCACGGTAGAGCTGAGACTATGGATTTTATCCCTGAACACAATA
>VXAV01000187.1:87689-99701 GCA_013399715.1 Alectura lathami | reverse complement strand
AGAATTTTTGGTTTTTTTTCTTTTTTTTTTTTTTTTTTTTCCCCCCACACTTAGGACTCTAAGTTTATCTGAATTTGTGGTCCAAAGCCTGATTTTTTTTTTTCGTATTTAACTTGGCAGTATCACGTAGAAAAGAGGCTAGTATTTCTCGTCTCAATGCTGGGTATTTTGCTTCTGATGTCAGTGAAGCTAACCAGTTAGTGTGCTTAGTGGGTCTACTTCAACCTCAGATATCCCATGTGCTCACCTATTTTTGCATTTTAATCACTCACATTAGAAGGCCAACAGCACACTGATTGCAGTACAGGCCTAAAGATACGAAATGGCTGTCCTCTGTGGTCAGTACTCCCTCACAGCTGCTTAGCAAGCATGGGAATCAAAGAATTGGAGTTTATGCGAGGGTCTAAATGCCTTGCCAGAGATCCTTGGAAAGGCATTCTCAGCAAGTGTGCAGAACTGGCTCTCATACACTTTAAGCATCCAAATCTGAATGATGGAGATCACAAGTAAAATAACTGCTGTATGGAGTTAGCTAACTGGGCTGTTGCTAAGTCGTACACATTCTTGGAACCAACGAAAGGGAAGCCTCAGTTTTGTTATTTTGGAAAATGCTGCTGCATTGTCACTTCTTAACACACTAACTAGTCACCCTGAGGCCCTGTTTCAATGTAAGGTCAAGTCAATCTTCGAGAGAAAAAAAGATGTTACTGCAGTAGGTACATTGTTAACAAGAAAAATGCATCTTATGGTTTCTCTTGATGAAAATAACTGGTGTTTTATAAATAAAAGAAAGAGAAGCTTATGTTTGGAAAGTGGTGCCCTTGAGTATTTCTGAGCAACTTAAAAAGTCAATTTAGGCAACTTAAAATTCTTTCAGCAATGTCTTCAAAGCCAGTGCTATCTCCTTGAATACACGTCCATCTTCCTCTGAAAAGAGCCTGCACGTGGACTGAACGAGCCTTATGCCTCCAAAGCTTACCAGAGCACATATCTGTCTACTTCACAAACGAGATGTGCAGCAAGTGTTGCTCCTCCTCACATTTGCTCTGTCTGTCACCCTCCCCCTCGGTTCGGTGTTCTTTCAAACCCTTTCATCTTAAAGTATCTGCAGACAAAATCAAGACAGCTTGATGCCGTCTAGTGTCTAGGTTTATCAAAACTTGAGTTACAAGTGGGAGACGTGTCCTACTTTCTATTTGCAGTTGCAATGACGTATGTGATACAGGACGAGTCTTGTGATAAATCTAGTCCAAATACAACAGCAAAAATGAGTCTTTTAAGCATCCTAAAAACTCAGTCAGCCCTAAAACAAACAGGCACAGCTAAGTCCCAGCTGGCAGACATAAATGTTCCTTAGTCTAAGAAAAGGCAAGAAAGACAAGCATGAAAGCAACTTCCTCCTCTCTGCCCTTTCCAGCTGGGCAGAAAAGCACAACTGCCTCATATGAAAGAGGGAAGTTCTTCAGTCCCTCCTTTCTTGTCAGAAAACAAAAGACTGATTCTGTGATGTTTGTGCCCGAAGTTATGTCACATGGAGTGACAGGCAGCAGCAGAGTACAGCACCTACCACAAAGACTTTCTGGCATGGACGGCAAACTTCCTGGCAATAAAATACTGCTCTCAGCTCTGTGTAACTGTGCTAGTTTTGATTGTATCATCACAGCATAAACAGGCCCCAAGTGGGGTAGGCACTGACAACACACACACACACACACACACACACACACACACACAGAGTCTGAAGCTCAGACTCCTCTTATTTTGAAATCATTGTCAACAAAGAGATGTCTACATGCTCTTGATGTTCTTCAGGATGTGCCCGTTGGGTGAAGTACAGCTGGAATTTCAAAACTAAATCTCTAGCTGATTTTGATGACAGTTCTTCAATAAAGCATGAGGAAGACACTAACAGAGTGTTAACATTCAAATGTACCACTGAATAAATCGTGGGTGTTTCTATGTGTTGCAGAAGCAACAAGAGCATTGCCTAGAAGGGATGAGAGTGTTGGATAGTCCTCTACAGACCCTAGAAAAGCAGAGATGTGGGACAGAGAGCAGGAAAAGAGAGAAAGAAAGGAAAAAGTCAATAAACATGTCTGATGTAAGATGAAATTTTTCCAATATCAACTAAATAAAGAGTTCATAATTTGTCCTTTTTTCTAGTGGAGAGCTTACATCCATGAAAGTAGCTTAGTGTAACAACTTCTTCAGAAAAGACTACAGATTCCCTTGCTGAAGACATGCGGGGCTCTCACCTCGACAAATGAAGCAAGCATTAATTCTGGTGTAATCTTCAAAGAAGGTTTGACACACATACAATGAGATTTTGCAGTTCTCCATGGAACTTTGTATAGTTGGTGATTTACTTTTTATAGTTGGTGATTTTTACAAGTGTGGAAGTACTTTCTTGCGGTAACTTTAACAAGAATAGCAATCATTGATCTTTGGCCTTGGCTGAGTCGGAGCGAAATAGAAGCAGCCCCACTGTGCCCCACAGGTTCCTCCTGACACACACAGATAAGACAGAAGTCAGAATGTGGGGCCCAGGTTCCAGTCTGAGCTGGAAAAGAGACAGATAACCACTCTCAGTTCCACAAAAGAAAAGCTCGATGTACTAACAAACTAGTCACCTTGAATTGTCACCAGACACTGGACAGTGCGTGTTGTAGTACTGCGAAATTAAATGGAACGGATTGCCTTAAGACCCTTACGAGAAATTGCCCTTTACATTTGTTGTGGTTTTGTTTTTTTTTCATCCATATTGATGTCATTTTCTCCTGCTGAAACACAGAGCAGGGGATCTGCTTTTACTGTGAACAGGTTTTTTTCCTGTTTCTGGCAAGTATCCTAGATTTTGTAATTTAATATTCCTGCCAAAAGCACTGGAAACATTTGAGATGATCCTCATGGGATTAAGGACAAACTGTGGATTACATTCTTGGCATGGGACTGCACTGGAAGCTTGCATTTCTCTTGCTGTCCTGAAAATTTGTGAACTAACCAAGGAAGGCTACAGCAGAATTAAGAATAACTCAATGCCATTTTACTTTTGCTTCTCAGACCATCAGTTCATTATCAGAATCGTAAATTACAAAATTAGATCCCAGGATCTAATGCACTTCTGCTCTGGATCTAGAGAACATGGTTAAGTGAAGTAGATGTGTTTATGCTCATTAACCTCACACATTATCAACGTGAGAACAGGCAGCAGTGCAGCCAAGGACACAACTTCTGCTTTTTTTCCTGCACACAGGAAAATGCGTACTTGGCCATGAATCCTGCTCCTGTTTCACAAAGGTAGGGGGCCAATAACATAAGGACAGCCAAAGTGAATCAGACCAAATCCAGAAAAAGCGAAGCTCCTTTCTCTGACAGTGGCCAATAATGGGTACTTTGGGAAAGTGTACAAAAATAGGGCGAGACTGACTCTTCCTCTAATACTCTAGAGGAAGAAGTCTGAGGTTTGGTAATCTGCTGTTCAGGGACAGCCCGAGCTAGAGGCTGGTCTTGCATCTGTGCATTTAAAAGCCCTTCCATGATTGTTTTCAGCTCCTTTACTGAGCCCTCTTACACTCCTAGCTTCAGGAACACCCTAAGACCCTCAGAGTCGTAGTTTGTTTCTACTGAGCTATGCGAAACCAACGCACTTTGATTTCAGCCTGATGCCTGGTAATTTCAATGGGCATTCTGACTTCTGGTACTGTGAGAGAAGAACCCTTCCCTAACAGCTCTCTGGGGCACGTGTTTAATACCAGGGCATCAGCAGCAGAACCAGTATTTGTCCCAGCACCGGGGCTGGATTTAGAGGAACAGAAGGAATATGAATTTCAACTTTTGAAGTCACTACACCCACAGGCTACAGGGAAAACTTTCAGAAAAATCATACTGAATCTCAACACTTTCTGAAGGTACTCAGTAATAATGAAAGCACTCAGAGATCTATCAGATCTCCCCGGCATAATAAGCCCAGTGTTTTGTACTTTAAAGAACAAACAAACAAACCTGTTCAAACTGATGAACAACAGATGTTAGGCTTCACTTCCCAGCACTTCCAGGATGGCCTGGAGTAATGGTAGCTCAGACATCTCTCAAGATCCAAAACATCAATCAAACGTTTAACTGCTTGAATGCAAGCTGTAACTCACTATCTGTGTTTATGTATAACTTATTAAAAATTATACGAGAAAATGTACAGTAAATCTTAAAACATATCACAGCACAGAAAACTGCTGAACCATTTAAAAGCCATTTGCCTTTTACAAAAGCACAACTGAATTAACTCAGCTAAAGATAG
Organism: Alectura lathami; assembly: GCA_013399715.1. Taxonomy (NCBI): domain Eukaryota; kingdom Metazoa; phylum Chordata; class Aves; order Galliformes; family Megapodiidae; genus Alectura; species Alectura lathami. The sequence goes on along the minus strand of VXAV01000187.1, from coordinate 95,407 downwards.
TGTACACAACCCTGACTTCAAATGAGCAAGAAATCAGTCAATCTAAAACTTATAAGAACTTAAGAATCTTGCCTATCTCCTATGCTGTAAGATGGATGTTCTCCAAAACACCCCTGCTTTCTTGAAGCCCAGAGCTATCCGGTATACCATATTGCTGTAATCCTTCCTCTGTGACCAAACTGCCCTGCAAATGTAACAGGACTGAGTTAATGTTTTTAGAGAAATACCTGCAGACTAATAGACTATCAACACCGATACTGGTTCTGGATTATCTAGAGAAGTGCTACAGCAGCAACAAGCTTTCTTATTACTCGCTTTTCTGTTTCATTGGATGGTTTAACCAACGTTCCACAAGCTTACAAGACCTGATGCACAGTTCTAAGATTAGACTGCTGCCACCTTCCTGCTGTACATCCAGTATCCTTTCCTTTACTTCTTACAGTTAAATATAAAATGAGAAAGAAATGGATCACATCGACAGAGGGTCACAGTGACACCAGGGTGAGGGAACTGAATGAATATTCAGCTGGTGCAACGTGCCATATCCTCCGCTTTCCCCAGCCAACAGACGTAGCCTTTCATCTGTTTAAGAAACAGACTGAAAAAAACACTAATGTTGGACTGAAGACCAGTTTTTAAGTGCATTTTGGTAACATGCAACTCAACTTTATAATCTAAGTGACAGTCTTCCTCAAGAAGCAGCAGAGGCAGGTGCGTGTCTATGCCCCATAATGTTCTCATGGCCCCTGCTTTTAAAATCAAAAGGCACCCTCTTAAATGTTCCTTTTATAAACAGGTGAAAACAAGACAACTTCTCCAAGGCTTCTTATTAAAAAATTTTAAGGATGACATTCTGTTTCTCAAGAAAGCAGGCACAATGCTTCTGTGACTGCCTGGTATCTCACATTGATGGGAAAGGAGTACATCTGTGAAAGAGGAAAAGTTTAAAACTTGTGGGAAAGGAAGGTTGCAGGTGTTTTCAACACAGAAGAGTAGAAAACTGCTCTTCTATGTAAAAGAAGGCTCGGGATAACAACCCGAAGGACTGTGTTTTCACACAAAAAAAGGGCACTTGGGGAAAACCAGTGATGAGCATGTGATAGTCTAGCTAGGGACTTTCAAGGCAGTTTGAAAGAACGGGGGAGGAAAAGCATCAGGACAGGGCTCTGGGTTTTATTACATTTAAAAGAGAATGAAACACAAGAAGTACCCAGAAGGGGAAGATAATGCAGTACTGAAATTCAGTATTGTCTGGGACACTTTGTTTCGCTTAAAAGCCAAAAAGACAACGAAATCCCACAGAACTCATGACAAAACCTGCTGGCAAGAAGGCTGAGTTACATAAATAGGCAAGAAAGGAAGTCTGGCGCTGAGATGCTGAGGTGGTGCTGCTGCCCTACAAAGGCCTGCACCTTGTCAGAATTTCTAGATCTTCTGATAGGGGCCATACAGAGCAAGTCATTGGAGAACACCAGCACCAGTAAGAAAACCATTCTGCGGCTTTCAGTATGCTGGTGTGCTCCACAAAACCAGTTTAGTCCATGCAAGTCACACGATACCCAGCAGAGTGCCCCTGGAGTTCAATCCACTTGGGAAAGCTAACTTTAAAAAACATTAGTGGTTTCCAGACTGTCACAAACTGTCCCCAGAATCTTCTGCTCTGTCCTTGCTGTCCACTGTACCCCAAACTACCACACCTACATTCATCCGCAGGTGAGGCTCTTCCATTTCTCCATTCTAAGCCAGTCCACAAAGCTCTTGCCCATAGGCCTGCCTCTGCACTCCCCAGCTTCATCGCTAGCCTGACGTTTTCTATCTTGGTGATACTGCCCGGTCCACAGAGTTAGTCCCATGTAGGATGAAAGGTTAAAACAACTCCATCAGCAAAGGAAGTGAAAGTTGTGATTCAGCAGGTGGTGATTCCTCTTTGGCAAGACTAAAATCAGAGTTCTGCTAAGACACTTATTGACTAGCTTTTGAAAGTGTTCTTTTAGAAAGTAGCCTCAAAAATAGGCAACAGCAAAGCATTGCTCTTTGTTTCTCTGAGTTTTCAAATAAGAAAACGTTGCCCTGACAGTGGGCTGATTTAGAAATTCACTGATCTGCTGATGATCTACAGTGTTTCACTGGAGAAATGCAAGTATGTTATGGGCAAGCAACGTGTTCCTGGCATATACTTTGCACACGATGACAGTGGTCACCATGAAAACAACGAGCAGGCCAGGATTGTCCATCCTGGTGAAAAGACACCTTAGGGAGGCCTGATGGCATGGAGAGGAACTTCACTGTCTCTTCAGATATTCAAGAGAGACAAGCTGCCGATGAAGTTAAGAGAAGCCGGGTTCTAAAGAAGCCCTACAGACCTACACGACTCCTTGAGAGATGATTTTTTAGCTGCAGAAAGTCCTCAAGGGGGGCTGAACGAGCATTTAGAAGGAAGGTCTGTTGAGCTGATCAGCAAATGCAGATGGTGAAAGCCTCTGAGGCAAAAGCCTTAAAAACTACAGTAAGCTGTACAGAAGGAATGTGAATAATTACGAAAAGTTACTGGTCTGAATATGATTTAGTCCAGCTGATTAAAGATGAACTAGAACCTAATGACACAGGTGTCATCCTGCTACCATGTGTTATGCCAGGAATGTTTTGGACACGCAAGATGAGAAGACAGCACTTCAGCTCTTTCAACCCAGGCCGCTGGGGTTACTGCAGTCACAGAGAGAAATGTTAGCACCTGGGACATCCACTCTCCTCTTGCCTCTCCCTTTTGTATTTCATCCCTAGAAACAGGCAGCAGGCAGTCTCCTTCCGGCGGGCTTTCAGCACAACCACTCTCTCCCATTCTCCAGACTTGGGGGTGATCCCCCCAGCCATCAGCCCTCCTGTGACTGTAAGGGTGGCAGAGGCTCCTAGGGCTCTGGCGTGTTTTTGTCTCCTTAAAAAGACAAACCAGGTGAGATCTCCTGTGCACCCTGCCTCCCTGATAGCACTGCTGTCTTACTGCTGTCTCTTTACTGTCTTACAACAAATGTTTAGCAGATGCAGAGCTAATTCATCCAACAGCGTGAGGTTTTGTCCGACAACAGCTGGTGAATTATGAACATGACTCTATCTTTTTCCTCATTGTTTCTCTGTGTTCTCCAGCTGCTGACCTTATCTGCATTTCCCAAATAAACAAAAGTTTAGAAGTTTCTGAAGTTACTCACTTATACCATAAAAACGAAAAGTGCCACCAGTGTTATTTTGCATGATTCATGATTGCTTTTTGCAAAAGGTTGAGAGCAAATGTTCTTGGGAGAGAAAAATATCTTATTTCACACCGTTAGTGCTCTCTAGCAGCCTTAGAATCAAGAGCATTACTGAACTTAAAGGAGCAGAAGCTCATGATTTTAGAGCTACAAGTCTGAGTTTCAGTTCTTGTGGCTAGACAGAGGATGTTTCTGGAGCTGTGCAGAGCAGTTTCAGCCACACGATCACAGTACACATCTGTTACACAGAAAGAGCTGCAGACACAAGTCTCTTAAGAGCTGTGAGCTGACTCATCTGGCCCTTTAGCTTAACCGCGAACAACGTACCGATTATTCCAGGGAAGATGGAATGGTGTGCATCTTGCCTTCAGGATGGACTTTCATAACAGCAAACATTACATTTAGTATAGGTATAATAGGTACAGCAGCATGCAAGAAAAAATAGACTATGACACTGGGGCAGGGGAGTAGTGTGTTTGACCTGGCTGTCAGTATATGAAACCAAGGAGGAAACCCAATCCAACAATCATTCTTTCCTTCTCTTTGGAAGCCTGGAAGACAGGTCTTGCTCTGGCTTCTTAGCCTTGGATGAAGCACAAATGCAGCAGCTATACCGACCGCGGGCTTTAGGCAGTTCTTGATGTGTTACTGAAGATGGTGCCATGTAATAGCAAATCTGAAGACAGAGATGAAAGGGTGAAGAGGAAGTGGGAAAACAAGGGACAGACTTATCAGTGCAAAGAAGATTGTAATATCTGACCTAGAGTACCGGTACATTTCCAAAGGAAGTTGAATGCAGCACATTTTGGGGCCTGATGAACAGTGCAAAACTCTTCAGGGGACACACTCTAAATCCAAGGCTAGATTTCCCTTTTTATGTCCTCTTTTATTAACATCATAAAGGTGATAAAGCATTAAGAGGAAGAAAGTCTTTCCAGAGGTATTTTATAACTTCTCTTACCTTCCTGGAGGTTGCCTGAAGCAACTTCAGCACTGCAGTTTATGGTTCTGTAGTTTCCCTTTCCGTTTCCCTTTCCCTCCTTCTTTGTATATCCAGGAGAATCAATCCTGCATTTCTGCATTAAAAAAGAAAAAAGAAGAGAAAAAAAGAGAGATTAGTATGAATTTGCCACCCAGGCAAATTACTGAGATCAAAGATACAGAAGGAAAGGTTATCTTTCTGCGACAACCTTCACACCACCTACTGTTTCAGCTCAGTCCCCAAAGCTTTTACTTCTCTGATACATACAGGATAATTAACTTCATTCAGCTTATACTGTCATGCGAAAACTTTGAGCTGACCTCTGTTAAACACTTGTTCAGTTTTGCAAGTTCACAGCAGCACTTAGACCTCACAATCAAGACTTGGTGTAATAGAGCAGACTGGAGGAGATTGGCTCTTTTAACATCAGAAGCATTAGAAATTCCAACTTGAAAGGGATTTTTTCTGGTCTCTATCTTCCAGTTTTCTGATATGCAGCTGCATTGGTTCAGTGCTCAGACCAAAAGTATCGAACAGCTTCAGTGAAAGCACTGTGCCTGTCTCAGTCTGAACCAGACCTGATCCTGCTTCGCTACCTTAGACCATTTAGTGTCCCCTTTCCTTTTGTTAATACTCTGTTTGTGCCTCAGTTCTTGTAAAGGAAAACAAGGAAGACAGCACCTAAATACATGCAGTAGAAAAGCTTCAGAGCTCTTATTAAAGTACAGGTTAAAAAAAAAAAAAAAAAAAAAAGAAAAAGGAAGAAAGTTAGCAAGCTATTTTTTTTTCATTGGAGGTCCCCCATCCACAAAAATGTAGTTCTCCAATGGCTGAAGTCACTGTAGTTGCTCCAGCTTTCCCTAGAATCACAATGGTTTCCATCAGTAGAGCTTTTGCCTACTCTAAATGGTGTCAGCCTCACTGAAAATAAAATCCACAAGACCCGCACTACCACGTTACACACAGGTATGAAAAATATCTAAAGGGATGACCTGCTAAGTAATGCGATATTAAGAGCCATCTCGCCATGTAAACTTTCAATCAGTCTTTCAAAGCTGACACAGGGATTGCATAGGGAAGTTGAGATCTTGGAATTTCATTCAGCCCACTAAAAAAGGGTTAGGTACATTTCTGCAGATTCAATTCCTGATTAAGCAAATGCAAGCACCATTTCCAGGTTTTCTTTTTGTCTTTGATCTAAGCCCACAAATGCCTTTTTTTTTCCATCTTCCTTTTGCACAGAAATTCAGTGGAACACACACAAGCTGAAAGTACCCAAGCTTCAAACCAACAGTACGCCCTGATCAGAATGTAAGCGACTTTTTCTAGGGTCTCATCACTGCAGCCGTTGAGCATCTCACACAGAAGTGTGATATGTGCTACCCTTCTCAGTACTGAAGAGTGAAGTAAGCTGAAATATTGTGGTGAGGCACATTAATTCAAAGACTGAAATAGAAGCTTGTGCTACCCTCAGCAACGGTGTTGTGACTGGCTGGCCAGCACAGATTGGTTGCACATATAAATAACCATTCCTGTCCGTGGAGTCGCTGTACCTCCTTCACTGCTTCAACAGGAAAGTGTATGGGATTTGCCTGGAGTTTCAGCCTTAAACTGCTGTTACAGAGGAGGACCTCACAAGCTGATAAGGATGAGAGGATTCAGCAAAGAAACAGTGGGAGTATCACTGTAACCGGCTGTCAGTACTCCTCACCTCTACTAGAGAGTGCAGCCTAACCAACCTCCAGCAACCAGCCCACAAAATCCCCCTCTGCAAAGACAGCACGCTTTCAAGATTCAGCAGCAAGTGCATAATGCTGACCTGACAACGCAGTTGCAGCAAAGGGTATTCTTAATAGACGTGAGAAAAAAATTCTTCCCCATGGGGTCGGTGCAGGAGTCCAGGCACAGCAGGGAACCCCCACCCCATGGTTTTCCAAATGCAGATGGACAAGTAAGGCCCTGAGCGACCTCACCCTGCTGGGGGGCCATGAGCCTAAGGCTGGACTAGAGATCTCCAGAGGTCCTGCCCAGCCTGAATTACCAGATGTTATCAAAGTTCAGACTCAACCTGTGACACAAAAATGAGTGAAGTTCTCATCAGCATGAACGCATTTTACGTGTCTTTTGGTATCAGCATTTATTTATTTATTTCCATTACAGCAGTGCCTAAGAATCCCACTAAAAGAGCAAAGCTTTACCACTGTAAGCAGCATAGAAGAGGACACGATGCACACTGGTTATCACAAAAACATTTAACTGAATCCACTGGATGCAGTTCAAGAAGGAAGTGAGCTATTGCAGCCCTCATTGGATAAAGAACTATGCAAAGAGCTGCCTAGTGCAGCCGAGCTAAGCAGTCTTACCACAGCCCGTAAGATGGCAGTGTCCTTCTCCCTCAGCCTCAGATTTCTTCTGCGAGCAAAGGACATCTTCCTCCATTGCTGCCAGTGGTTCAGGTCTCCTTGGCTCATCCTGGCATCTGGAAAGGATCCTGTCCTCCACAGCTGATGGGAGAAAAGAGAATCCAGTTCAGACGTCTCGTTTCCTTCTTCTTTGCAGAGCTTCAGCAGCTTCATGGCATCCTCTGCTGATGAAGAGCAGAATGAGATCAGCCCTAAGCCTCCAAGTGAAAGTTTTCGCTTTGTACGCCCACCCAAATTACTCTACAATGAAAAGAACCAGATAATGGAGCTCTAAACCATATCAGCGACTCCACCGTGGCAAGGGTGATCTCCTTTTGGATACTACTGGTGCAAAAAAGACATGAAATACCAGCAGCTCTCTGCTGCCAGGAACCGTCCCATGCCAGAGCACAGCTTTTGCAGGGCTGGATTTTTGAGGTAGCTGTCATTTTTCTCGGCCTAACCCTGATGTGGGTCCTCAAGCAGTGACAGGTTTCATAGATGTCACTACTTCTTAGAAAGTTATAATATGCTTAATTTTAAATATGTTAGCAAATCTGCTGCTTGATTTGAAAGAAAACTCTCACAGCTCAGCTCAGCACAGCACCCACAGTGGCACTGTCACTTACATGTTGGCTTGAGGAAAATTGTGGCTTTACTTCTCTGCTAAAGTGTTTGGTCACCACCTGCCCTTCACTGCGCTGTCTCTGTGGATCTAGCTGATTTCAAGGCAGCTGAGAAAACAGAAAATCGTTTTAATGGGTCTGGTGCCAATATTAGCGACAAGAAAATCAAACTCTGAACTGAAAATTGGCACGCTGCAGCACCTTTCAACAGCTGGCTCTGCGTTAATCCCACTGCTCTTATTAGAAGGAGGAAAAAGAAAAAACAAACAAAAGCAGCAGCACTTCAACTTTAGGACAAGTCAGCTCCCCACTTCGTAGCACGCAGGCCGCAGCGCTTGCTTCGACCCTGTCAGTCCTTCTCTCGCGTGAAACAAGCCACACGAAAACAGAAGACACACCAAAACGGCTGCGCCTTGAGGATCTTCTCCACAAACACATTAAAAATAAAAAATAAGATAATTCA
>VXAV01000187.1:76634-87067 GCA_013399715.1 Alectura lathami | reverse complement strand
GACCGGGGCGCGGCGTCGGCAGGCGGAGGCGGCATCAGCTGCGTGCTGCAGGACGGCGAGGTCTTCGAGAAGGCGGGCGTGAACGTGTCGGTGGTGTTCGGGCAGCTGTCCGAGGAGGCGGCGCGGCAGATGAGGAGCAGGGGCAAGTCTCTGAAGGCTGCCGAGGATGGTAAGAGGTCCGCGGGGCGGGCGGGTGCCCTTTGTCCCAGGCTTCCCGTGGGGGCAGGTGGAAAGCACAGCCCAGCCTTCGCCACCTCGAGTGCAAAGGTCCGGCCTGTGGAAGCCACGCGCCTGCGCGAAGAGGGGACTTCGCCTGCAGCGAGGCCGCCTGGCCCTCCAGGTGGACTCCCGTATCCCTAAAACCTGGACACTGGGGTGCCTTCAAGCGGTGCGCTGCGTGCGCAGGCCGTTCCTCGCAAGGATGTGTAGCTCAGCAGTGAAATGGTGCAGGAATTGCTCGCTGAAGAGGTGGAGGGAGAGAACCACAAGGATGTGAACGCTGAGGAGGGCTCATAGAACCGCAGAATATCCCAGGTTGGAAGGGACCCTCAAGGCTTATTGAGCCCAGCTCCTGTTTCGGTGACGCTCATGTGGCAGAGGGTAGTTCTGAGGGCCAGGGGTGGTGGGACGCCATGGCGGTGTCTCACATTTTCAGTGGTCATCATCTAATAGGTGCTTTAAAATGTTACATCTTTTTGTTGCATTTTTAGGACAAATGCAAAAAAAGGCATTTAGTGAGGGGCATAAAAATGTGTGGATGAGAAGCAAACTTCACATTGATTAATAATTATTGTGAGCCAACATGAGAATTTCTCCCATAATGGAACGACAGCTTGGAACCTGAGGAAAAATAGCAATGTTCCTTAAGTGATAATACATAAAGTTATTTGAAAAAATGATGGCTTTTTTTTTTTTTTTTTTTTTCCTGTGCTTCTTTTTACCTAGGAAAACTGCCTTTCTGCGCCATGGGTGTAAGCTCTGTTATCCATCCAAAGAATCCTCATGTTCCCACCATGCACTTCAACTACAGATACTTTGAAATTGAGGAAGCAGATGGTAAGAACTAGAAGCCAGTGTCGTACGAAGGAAGCAACCCTTGTCTCCGAAGCTGGGAGGACGTGCTGTCTGAACCATGGCTCTCCGCTTGCCTCGGGTCTTTTTTTCCCCGAGCTTCTGCAGGGTACCGCTGTCAGAAGCAGGCTTCGGGGCTAGGTGGTGTAGCACTGAGAGGCCGTTTGTACACTGTGATAGTGCGTATACCCGTGATTTGACTCAGAAGCGTGGAGAGACTTGTCTTTTAATTATCTTGTCAGAGTATTGTGGAGTATTTCTAACCAGTTAGTTCCCCAGAGTTTACTAGCAATGGTTCCTTTCTTTGGCATGCAGTCACGTTTCCGGGTTCTTGAAGTACCCAGGAAGTTGCAGTTCTCTTGCCTTGTGCAAGCAGTAGGGGTAACTGTGGCAAGAGGAATGGCAGCGCCTCCTGTGACATGGATACCCTGTAGCTTCTGGTAGTCAGAGCAACAAGTCCAAAATATCCAACAAATGGTTTCCACTGCTTTGAAATTTGTTTTTTTTTCCTGCTCCTTGTGCTACCTTGCACTCCATTTTTTTCCATGATTGTTTAGGGATATTACTGAGTAACGGTGTTATTTTGTATTGTACAAGTAGCTGTTAGATCTTGGCGAACCACTAGCAATATATTTCTGTTTGGAAGGTGGTGGTGGTGTTCTGTGGGTTTGTTTTTTTTTTTGCTTGTTTGTTTTGTTTTTGAATGTTCTTGCTTGCCTTTCTCCTACAGGAACTGTACAGTGGTGGTTTGGTGGTGGAACCGACCTTACTCCGACTTACTTGAACGAAGAAGATGCTGTACATTTTCACAAGACTCTGAAAGAAGCTTGTGACAAGCACGACCTGAAGCTGTACCCTAAGTACAAGAAATGGTATGTGGGGAGGGACGCACTTGGACTCCAACATTTTGTTGCAGCGGAAGGCAGCGTTGGAAATTGCCAGTTAAGTGTGTTCTAGGAACAGCAGGGTCTGTCCTGCCTCTTGAGAACTGTCAGCAGACCATAATGACAGTCAGCAGATGCATACTGGGATAAAATGTAATCTAAAGCAGCGTCTTATTTACGGAGGCCTGAGAGCTGACAGCTTGGATCCAAAATCTGTAGCCTGAATAAATAAGAATTTGGCTGTACAAGGTTATGTAAGCCACATTAGGCATCTTAAACATTCCTTTTAGCCTCTGGGATCAATCTAGGATGAGATTTTTGCCTCAGAAGCCCATGGGCTTGCACTAATTCTGCTTACAGTGAACTCATGGTAAATGCATGACTCCAGTAAATTCCACTCCAGTTATTCTGCCTTCAACCTGTCCCTTGTTAGCTTTTTATTTTTTTCTTTCTTTTTTTGCCATGTAGGTAAAGGAGCTTCTCCTTAATGTAGAAGCTTCATAACTTTGCTGGAGCTGCACTTTTGTTTCTGGCGACACATTCACTGAGTGTTCAAGAGCGTGTTCTCAAAGATGTGAACTTTGAACGTTCTTCTTGAGCTGAGAGATGCCGTTGATGGGATCCTTCACTGCTGAGTGGGGGCTTGCTGCTCTGTGTCTGATAATCCTATCTGCTGCAAGCTATGCCATCCAGAAAGGAGGGTTAGCTTTTTGTAATCTGCCAGGTCTTGTCTGAGGACAGGAGATAAAGTGGGTGCTGTACCTTGGGTGTGACCCACTTAGTAGAAGAGCATGCCTTCCAACCTTAAGACTGCAGTCTTGCTCGCTGAGGAACTTCTTGCATGCTGGCTCAGAGTGCCTGCCTTACTGGTCATAGTGCCTGCGGGGTAAGCAGGCTAGTGATGCTGGCAGAGGTGGATGTCTGTTCTTCGTCTGAGGGCAGCTCAAGGTGGGCATTTGTCCATTGTACCCCATGGACAAAGGCAGTTTTCCCAATGCCAGCGTAAGCGGTTGCTGCCTGCAGCAGTCGTATAAGGGCATGTGGCTCTCGCTGCTGCAGTAGTGTGAATCTCCGCTGTGCGTCTGCTCATTAGCATTGCCCCTTTTCCACTCTTCTCCTACAGAAGAGTTCTTGTGATGTTTACCACACTGCCTTCCTGATCCAGCCTTAAAACTTCGGTCATGTTGTTCTCTGTTGCATTTTTGATTCAGCTTTTCTTCCTAACTCTTCCTGCTGCTATAAAACAAAAAAGTTGACCATCCCAGTGAACAAAAAAATAGCTTAGGTTATCTATCTCCCCACCTCTCCCTCCGTGGCTGTGCCATTTATATTACTTGAGAGCAGTGTTTGTGGATGGACACGTGCATGGCCTGCTAGTCCTAAAGGACGGCAGGATTTCCTTGCTGTTCCTTGCTGTTGGTGAGTTCTGCTTCCCTTCCATTTCCACCCCAGGTGAAGACTTGCAGGACATGAGTGCCCAAGCAAACAACCATAGGTTGGGTGTGGATACAATGAATCATCTGATTTACAGTAACTGCACACCTATGCACTCCCAGTAAACACAACATCATAGGATAAGCTGCACATACTCTTCATAAACTTGAAAACGTGCCATGATCAGCCACTGCCAGAGTGCCTCCACCTTCCGAGTTCAACTGTTACGAAACCTTTTTCAAAGAAAGGCTGCCTCGCTTTTTTTTTTCCCCTTCCCTTAAGTGACAGTGGCTTTCTTATCCAGTATTGGATTTGTCAATTCTTTTACTTTTGATGCAGAAAATCACTTTCTTTCGCAAGAATGGCACAAAGAATAAAAGAAATCCTCTTCCACGTTTATTTCACATCTGTCTGGAAGCTGTACAAAGATTCCAGGATCTGTACGTAACTCTGGGAATGAAATCTAGAAAGAGCTCCTAAGGTGAACTTTTGACATCAGGTGTCCCTGCTCCTTGTAGGTGGAGAATATGGGTTGGATCCCTACACAGGAAAGCATTTGCCACGGTCACTGGGCGTTACATGTTCAGTGCAGTGACAGGTAGCTTTGCAGTGACGTTTAATCAGAGCTTTCACTGTGTGCGAACACGAGCGTGCGTTCTGCATGGCACTGTGCAGCTGTACTTCCAGCAGTCAGTGGGGCAGCTGGCACTGACTTCTCGTCACCGTTTCACTAGTGCTGTCCTGTGCCGCGAAGCTGTTAGGAGTTCTGTTTGTTTCTTTTGTGAGCCGTACTGGTCATCATCTGCTGCCCCTTCTAGGTGTGATGACTACTTCTATATCAAGCACCGTGGTGAGCGAAGAGGGATCGGAGGCATATTCTTTGATGACGTGGACTCTCCTTCCAAGGAGGAAGTATTCCAGTTTGTACAGAGCTGCGCCAAAGCCATTGTGCCTTGTTACATTCCCATCGTGAAGAAGCACTGCCATGACTCCTTCACACCAGAGGAGAAGCTATGGCAGCAGCTTCGGAGAGGACGGTGAGTACCAAAGGAGCCAAACAATACCTGGGAGGAGGATGAGGCTGGCGAGGGAAAAATGAGCTGGTTTTTCATGCTTGCAGGGTTTATGTCCTGAAGTGCTTTTTATATCCTGTCATTTGTGGGTTAAGTTTGCAGAGTGCTGTAAAAGTTGTCAGAGAGTTGCAACATTTCTGCGTACAGGACAATTTTCAATACCAATGCTGGCTTGCCAGGAAGGATGCGAAGAAGGTGCTAGCACACCCTCGCCCATACCCCTCGCTCTCCTGTGTTGCAGCAGCACAAGCTACACGTACAAAATGCCATGGTTTCTCTCAGATCCCTTCAAAAAACAAGAGAAGCTGCTGCATTTTGTGGCAAGCAAAGGAGTGCATGTGCACACAGCGTCCAGAATCCCGTCCTCTCCCGCAGCCCAGTGATAAGGGATGTAGGGCTGCCCTCTCACACGAGGAGCGTAAGGGTGAGGGAGTCATGCTTACTATCCAGTAATGAAGCTAAACCCCAGAAAGTCATTGAATAACTGTACCTAAGAGAGCGTTCAGTTTCTTACATATTTATTCTGTCTGGTATTTTTCTTGGCACTGAAATGAGTACGCTGTGAGCTCTGTAAAGAAATAAAGATACAGAGGGCTTTTGTTTTACTGGCATGGTCAAAAGTCACTGTAACTTCAGAGACTTTTGAGGATGCTTATTACTGTGAACTACTGTTAATGCTGCAAAAGCTTAAGCACATTGGTAGATACTTTTGTCTCCCTGCTGTGACTGTGAGCATATGGAGAAATAAGAACATATGTGCTCTGCAGAAATGGGAAGACTTTTCTGCCAGGAAACCTGTGAAAGTGGCATAAAAAGGGCATAAGCATTCACGTTTAGATCACTGGCCTGCAGCAGTTAGTCAAATAAGCATATATGCTTAACCTGGTGGAACTGTTCTGGGAAGTGTTGGGCTTTCAGGATCCATTCTGTGGATGGGATTTAGCAAACCTGTTAAGGTTATAAGGGGGAACAGCTTTAAGCTGCAGCCAGGACTGGCTCAGCCTGCTTATTGCCCTGGACCTGTTTGGAGGTCATTGGGCTAGGCAAAGCTCTCCGTTTTTGCAACCAGATAAGAGCTCCTCCCTTCCTGCTCCTCTCTTAAGTACTAATTAATACCTCTGTCCTGGTTGCTGAGATAAACCCTGCTGAATTGTCACTGCTCTGTTCATGTGCTCATGGCAGAAAACTGTCTGTTCTGGGATTTACAAGTCCCAGCCAGCTGTCTGACTTCTGTTGCTTTCCAGACCTCCCCAAGAAACAGAAAATCTTGTTCTCACCTTGCTGCTGATGTGCCCTTCAGAAGGATCTTCAGCATGCAGGACAGCACAGTGGAGTTTTTCATATGGCCACTTCCAGGTCCTTTAAGGCTCCTCTTGTCTTGACACCACCACCCGAGAGTACTAGTGTAACCAAGCGGAACCTGCTGTTGATCTCTCCTTGAATAGTTTGTCCACTCTTGTCTGCTAGTCAAGGGCATTACTTGCTGTGCTTTGTGGAGTGGCAAGGTTGCATTTTCATTCCTGTGCAGAGGATGCTAGCAAACATATGGCCCTACAGCAGGCTCCGCTCTGACCCTCAGTGTGGCAGAAAGCTGTTTTTGTTTGATCTCTGCTAGCTGAAGAAAGCACTCACAGCTTCTGACAATGAGCTTGTTTTTCTCTTGTATCGTCACTCCCCGTAGGTATGTGGAGTTCAACTTGGTTTATGACAGAGGTACAAAGTTTGGCCTGCTAACACCAGGATCAAGAATTGAAAGCATTCTTATGTCTCTGCCGCTGACTGCAAGGTAAGGGCATAGCTGGCTGGAGATGCAGGTAGGCACCGTTCTCACGCCACCAGGATTTGTAGGATTACACAGATGGTCTGTTCTGGCGTCGAGTCTCTTCACAGCTGTTGGTTCATGCCTGATACAAGAACTGGCCAAATACATGCACGTGCTTCTCTGCTCTGCTGCGCTCACTCATTTGCCAGTAACATGGCCTAGACACTTCTTGATGCTTAGTGCCTCTTGACAGATTTCCCCTGCTCCCTCTGTGGGTATTTGTGTCATAGCTCTTTGAAACCACGTGAACTTGTGGTAGTGCTGACAGGCCTGTGGCAAGGAGCTCCACAGTTTAACTGCATGTCATACGGAAAAGCGCCTGTTTTCTGCTTGCACCCAGTGGCTTCATTTGACTTTTCAGCGAATAAACAGATTTTCTTCTGGTTTGTTATCTACATAACAATTCTTATTTCACAGACGTCTGTTGTTGTTCGTTGTCTGTTTTCCAGGCTGACAAGTGCCCCTCTTTTTAGTCTTTATACAGTGGCTGTTCTACACCTTTCATCACGTTTGCCACTTATCTCTAGGCATACGTTTTCTTTGTCCTTTCTGAACTGGAGATAAGGAGCAGACAACAGAAGCCACATATGTCTATCCAAGGTGCAGGTGTGCTGCTGACTCATACAGCGGCATAATGGTGCTTTTGTTCATTATTCTTTTCATAATCTTAATATGCTGCTTGCAGGTTTTGAGCTGGCTTTTTCATAGAACTATTACAATGCCATGATCTTGTCTGGGCAATAAAAGTTACCTCAGTCTCTCAACGTGTGGGTAACTTTTGTTTTTCTCCTAATTCAGATCAGCACGGAATGCACCTACCAATTGCACCTGACAATCTTTAGTTGTTTGGCTTGATATTAATTCTTTTCAGCTGCCTCTTTATGCTTTAAACTACCTTGCTTAATCCTGTGACGTCATCTAACTTTTGTTCACTCTTTGCCCCCCTTTTTAGGTAGCTTTTAGATACGCTGAGCAGCACAAAGCACTACCATGAATTTCACGAGACTCCAGTAGTGACCTTCCCCGCTAGGAAGACTGGCCTTTGCTACCCCATCACCATGAGGGCAGTCCCATTCTTAACCAACACCAGATGTGTCCCTGACCTGCTGCTGTGTCACAGTCCTGCCTCTTGATTTCATTGCTGGGATGATCTGGCTTTGCACCTATCCCTTTGTGACTGCTGACAATTTCCTTCCTCTGTCACGCCTCTTTTAATTGTTCTTTCAATAGAAGGTGTTCTCTCATCACCTTTGCTTTTTAAACCAAGATTCAGCAAGGAGTGGTAATGCTTCCAGTCCAGCTTCTGGAAGAACATGCCCTGGGCAGCTGAAAATAATTGTGTCAGGGTCAAGTGATAGAATTTGAAGCTGACAACTTCCCTTAGGCCTCACATCCTCACCGTCTTTTGCCGAGGTTTCTTTTTGACACATCTTCTCATGATACAAATGTGTCATGAAAGACTGCTAAAAGGTCTTTGTGGATAAAGCTGCACATAGGAGGCATTTCTCTCTTTTTTCTTTGTTGGAAGAAGACTGCGCTTACACCTCCCCTGATGATTTCAATGTTGTTTTTAATTAATTTAATTATTTGTAGCCTTACTTGTCACCTGATGTGAGACTATCAACAGTGCATGTAGCTTTGCATACTCAGAAGAGGCAGCTGCAGGCAGCTGAGTCCAAGTGCATTTCCCTCTTCCTGCAGGTGGGAATACATGAACACCCCTCCAGAGAGCTCGAAGGAAGCCGAAATCCTGGAGGTTCTCCGCAATCCCAAAGACTGGGTGCACTGACATGGATTGTGAGGAAGATGGATTGCTTACACTGAGCCATTACAGAAGGAGTGCCCGCAAACCGGCTCCTCTGACCTGCTGCCGCATGGCGTTTTAGTATAGCTATTTTTACTCTTACCTGGTGCCTTAATGATGTTGCTGTAGACTTGTAACTTGCAAATATTTGTACTTGTTCGTAAAGAGTGGCCAGCTGATGTTGTCATCCCATGTTGGTGTTGCCTTGTGAAGGACTGGTGATACCCTCCTGGGGCTAGTGTGCATGCTTAAGAACATCCTCAGCTG
The DNA here is from genome assembly GCA_013399715.1 of Alectura lathami. Lineage (NCBI taxonomy): Eukaryota > Metazoa > Chordata > Aves > Galliformes > Megapodiidae > Alectura > Alectura lathami. The sequence continues at coordinate 78,712 of VXAV01000187.1, read as the reverse complement.
ATTTGATTGTAAAATACTAAACTACTGTGAACTGTTCCCCCAGTGAAATTAAAGCATTATCAGTACTGGATGGCACTGCTTACTCCAGGATAATGCTGAGATGTTCTAGAGATATTTTTTTAAAAGAATAAAGTGAATATTTGGTATGATTTCAAACTTTGAATACAATTTCAAGAACTTGTGAAAAAGATGTTTTATGTGTGGGTGGGCAAGAGCTGGCTATCTGCTTTAAGGAGAAGCTGTTCAGTGCTGCTCTCCCTCGTTCTGCCAGGATGTGATGGACACACCAGCACCTCCCCTCTGCCTGCTCCTTGTCAGGAAGGGCTGGGACGGGTCAGGAAGCTGCTGGGTCCGACACCAGGCCTCCTATCACAGACCCCAGCTGCTCTGATCGCCCTTAATGCCCCCGGCACGACCCTTTCTGAAAAGGAAAAAGCAAAGGCCGCTCTGGTGAAGAAAACGGCTAACGCCAGCTCCCCGTCGGGGAATCGAACCCCGGTCTCCCGCGTGACAGGCGGGGATACTCACCACTATACTAACGAGGAGTGCTCAGGCTGCGCTCCTTCCTGTGACGTCACGAGGTAGCGCACCCAGCTCTTGCCGCTGTGGCCCGAGGGCCGCCCGCGCCGACGAGCCCGGCGCCCCGGGGCTGCTGGCAGNGGGACGGCGGCCCCGGACCGCTTCTCCCTCGTTCCGCAGCTCACGCGTTTCCCTTCTGCAGAGGGAAAACGCAAAACGCATGGAGCACGCAGGCTTCTCTGCCGGGTAACGCGTTCGCCGGCGTGCTGGACTTTCTCCTCATTATCAATTAACTAATGAAGTCTGGCAAAAGCCTCTGCTTTCCTCGCCTGGAACGTCAAAATGCAGCTGGCCCGTACGGGGATCGAACCCGCGACCTTGGCGTTATTAGCACCACGCTCTAACCAACTGAGCTAACCGGCCTCCGCAAGACGCACCCTCTGCGTGCCCGCAGCTCACGGCCCGCCCCGGACGCGCTGCTGGCTGACGACAAAGTCNAGCGCGGCGGGCTGAAGACAAAGTCCCAAACTGCAAAAAAAAAAAAAAAAAAAAAAGAAAGAAAGAGAGACTTCGGAATCTCGCGCTTTAACGTGCGACTCCTCCTGGGGCACGGCATAGCGAGGCCCTGAGGAGCGCCAAAAGGTGCCGCCCCTCCCCGTCGGGGAATCGAACCCCGGTCTCCCGCGTGACAGGCGGGGATACTCACCACTATACTAACGAGGAGCTGAGCGGCACGCGCGGCCCCCGCCCAGCCCGCCAAAAAAAGCCCGCGAAGGCGCCCTGCGGTGTGAGGAGGGGGGATCTTCTTTGCCACCAGCGTCACCCACCAAAAAATACCTTAATAAGAATAACGTCTTTAGGAAGGAAAATACTCAGCTACACTGCATACCACTGTGCCATGATATGGGGCAGGAGACTTCTGATGGAAAAAAAAAAAAAAAAAAGCAGAAAGAAAAGCAGACATGCCATAAGAATAAGGAAACAGAACCTCAGCCGTCTGCGTTGTACAAGCCACAGCAGGAAGATGCGGCCCCATTGTGTGTGTCATATTTTTCATACATCCACCACACTTTGCATATGGGTTGGGGTTAGGACGGGCATTAGGATCGCTAGGAGCAAGGAGCGGGACATGTCGCCCAGTCCCCCGCGGAAAGCTCGGGACTGGCGGCGGCCGATCTGAGGGCCTTTCTGTGAGGTTAAATGGCCACAAACTTCAGCACATGGTCTGGATGAGAGGAAGGGTTAGGGTAATGAAAAGCTTACCGTTCAAAGTTTAAAAACGAACACGGATAAAAATGGCATTCAGAAAATAGTGAGGTTGAACGGGAAATAAATAATCCACAAAACTTTTCTGTATTAACTTCAGAAGTTTGCACAACCCTTTGCTAGAGAACTGTACTCACAAACTACCAAAGCATAACTGCACTTCCCAGACGAAGGCATCACGAACGTTACAGAGACAGTTACGAAAACCCGTAGCGTTACGCACCGCACGCACCTCCGCGCCCCCAGGCCCCTCGCGGAGCACCCGAGCGCGGCCCCCTCCCGCGCCGTGCCCT
>VXAV01000187.1:53713-66237 GCA_013399715.1 Alectura lathami | reverse complement strand
TGTGCAACTGCCAAGAAAGAAACAGAGAACATTATGAGATCCTGGAGGCATTTCCAAGCACAGCCCAGCCACCTCCAGCAGGAATTTCTTCAATAAAAAAGAACCACCAACACGCAAACAAATACCTAATTTAACACAGAACTCATCAAGCTCCCTTAAAATAAAAAAAACAACCAGATGACACAAATCAAAGTACCGCGCATCCTACGCTGACACCTCTTCCCTGAGCAACTACATCTTTATTTCAGAAGAGGACCCAGGGAAGTTAAGAGATTTTTACAGAGTCACAAAAGTGGGAACAAGCCATTGGAATACCGACTCAGTCCACCTTCAGTCACTAGCCGTTATTACTAACAATGTCTGATAATCATTTCTGATAACCATTTTGGCATCCCTTGAAGCATGCCTTCCTTTACAACCCACAGCAAATGGGCAGACTGGCAGGTTCAGATCCCTCAATAATTAAACAGGAGTTCCCTACAAGTTAAGCAGGAGGAGGCTTCACTGTATGACTGCAACACTTCAAACCCAAAATCACTATAGAAGGGTTCTTCATGACAGCATGGAAGCAGCAAAGCATTTTCCAAAGAATTTCAAAGTCCTAACCCTACATGGCCCCTACATGGGGCCAGGTCTGTTCCTCCTCTTTAACACTTGGAGCAATTTCTGCCAATATTTTCAGGGGAGAGTGTGCTCAAACCTTTCTCAAATGGGTTACCCCCAGCGTACTCTTTGCCTTCATTTTTCTGCTCTTGTCTCTTTAGGTAGGACTGCAGTGTTGACCTGGAAAAACAAGATAAAGACTGGGGGATTTACAGCAAGACAAAAGGCAAGATGCATTTGAGCTTAACAAGCAAGCTGTTGGTGCATTACGGTAAGGAAGGTTTCGTTAATCGTTTAGTTTCTCATACTCCATTAAAGGACATCCCTCAAGTCATGAAGAGTTTTGTTTAACAAGATCAAAACGAAAGGTTTATTTTGGAAAACATGAGGGGAGTTGGTCTGATTGTCAGAATACCTTGAGTACAGTAGGAGCCATGGCCCAATGGACAACGTTCTCCATAAAAACACAACAGGGTATCTTTCAGTGTGTATTTACAAGGATGGAAGACTCTTTACAGCAGCACTGGTGAAAGGCACCCTATGAGAACACAAAGTGCTGCTGGCTTGCATTACAGCCATCTAGAGGGGCCAGCAAAATTTCAGACTGTACAAAAATCACAAATCCTCTCCAGTGGGTGGCCATCAGCCCACAGCATGGGGCTGGAACTGAATAAGCTTGAAGGTCTCTTCCAGCCCAAGCCATTCTGCGATTCTACACTTGACAAATAGTCAGAAATGGGAAAAAATAACCTGAGTTTGTCCAAAAGATCTTCTCATCTAAAGTGGATCTACCTTTCTAATCTTTCATACTAGTTAGAAACAAAACAACAAAATATCTCATCTCTTCCCACATTCATACCTGGATCTGGCAAAGAGCACGTTGTACACAGACTGCTCCTCTGCTGAAAGTTTTATCTGATGCAACTGCATGCTACGCTGTGGCAGAGATACCTGGAGTAAAAATACACAGGATCAGATGTATGTAATGCAAAAATCCAACACAGCATCACGAACACCAGTGTTCCAACATTTAACACAGCTGTTTATTCATTAGTGACCTTGAATACTATCTCCGAAGTTATTCATATAGATTAATTATGACACAACTAATATCCACAGAATTCTAAGCAGCCTGTTTAACACTCAGGATGACAATCTTCACTCCAAATTGTAACAGAAGGCATGAAAACCAAGTATGGACTGTGGCATAGCTGCTATTGAGGGATTCATTTATTGCATTGTAAAAGCATCTTCTCAGGTCCCCATTCACAATCAGACAGTACACCAGAACCACACCTTTTAAGTTTTGCAGACACACCAATGGCCTATAACTCAGACTAACAGACTATCTGCACAGAGTAATGCAGAAAGCCAGTGCCCCGACACATACCAAACCCATTTCAGACCCTGCAGCTCTGACTCAGGTGTGACTCGGAGACCTAGACTAGCTCTCCACTAAATGGATGTCTGCTTGCAATTGCTTGACATGACCTCTTCGGCTCTTGATTTAAAACTGAAAGGTTTGGCTCTTTATGTTTCTGTTTTCTGGATAAGCAGTCACAGCATCCCACAGGAACTCAGTCCTCTTGCAGCAGACAGGAAGTCCCACCCACGAACAAAGCTATGCATGTAAAGAACTACTGGCTGCCACGGGGAAAACGACGGGATGATGGTCTCATTCTTACCAAGGGCTTTCCAGCTGAATCCAGCTGGTCCTTAGTCCTCCGTAATAACAGGCTCCTGGTTAAGAGGCTTAGCCTGTCTCCTCCCTTCTTAGTGTTGTTATCTACCTGGTACTTCCATACCTTGTATTCATCAAAAGGAGAGCAACGTAGAAACCTACAACGAGAGGTAAGGAAACTTCATACCAAGGGAAAAGAAGCTCTACAGCTACTCCTGAGTGTCCAGCACCAAATTCCTTGCTATTCAGAGCAAGCTATTCCCAATTCAGCAACGAGTAGTCAAACACTTCCAATTCAATGACATCTATGACTCGTTTGCTCAAAAGCCTCACCATCACAGTGAAAGTTACTTTCTGGTTCCATGGCCATCACTTCCTCTTAGCTCATTATGGCCCAGGCATCACCGTCAAACACAGAATACCAAGCACAGAACACACACTCATCTTTAACAAGAGCCTCCCAGGCAGCCCTAGTAGGAACAAGGGCTACTGCACAAAACTTGTCTGTTAAAATTGGTTTTGCGGTCTCTATCCCTTGTATTTCAGGAACCGCTCAAACTTAGAAACAACTCCTGCACTGTCAGTGAAGAATCACTGGAACTGGAGCCCTGTCCACGAGCCTCACACGCAGCCACCTCACCTCAGGAGAGAGTACATGTCCAACAAGTTGTTCTGTATTGGTGTCCCAGTGACAGCCCATCTGGCACTGGCTCTCAGCTTGCACACAGCTATGGAAGTCTGAACCTTTGGGTTTTTAATATTGTGAGCTTCATCCAATAGAACTCGAGCCCAAGCTACCCTGAGCAGAGGGGAACAGGGAGATGACCCACTCTGAAAGAAAAAGCAGACTGATCTTAACCCAGAGCAACAACCTCACTACGCTCCCAAAAGACCCACAAGCAAACATTTTCCCAGCAAGAAGCCTTTTCCTTTTGATAATTGGCAGTAATCTGAGCTCTTACAGTTATGCAAGAGATAATTGCAAAAATTCACCTCTCCAAAGCTTCCACAGAAGTTTCTAAGTAGAATATATGTTTGCCTGCTCATTATGACAATTTCTAGTCTTTTGCTGTTTTTCTTCTGTTTAACATTTCACCTCCTCTCCCTTCCCGAGAGGCATTCCGTACCAGTAACATTTTGCTAGGCTGGGACAAAGGAACACATACAATCATTCTACTGGGGCATATATAAAGGATTATAACACTTATAATCTTATAAATACAGAATCTCTCTGCAGTTTCATAGATGCCACCTTTAGGTTTCAAGAAATTCAAAGCCTTCTTTGCTTTAAGAACTACATCTGGATCTGCACATAGAGGTAGGAGGCAAAAATAGCCAGGAAGAGACTTCCTCTACACGGTGTAACCAAGTTCAGCTGGCATTCAGCAATCACTTTCTTCCACAGCCTAGCAAACACACTGCTGTTTCTTCAAGAACACAGAATATAAGCTGTTGATCCAAACTGACCCAGAGCCTGAGCATGACAGGCTTCTGGCAGTTTACAGGGATATGAGTACTTTTAGCAGCTAACAAACGCCAAGCAGCAGATTCTAGTGTTCCTTCACTGTTATGTCTCAAAAGGAGGAGTACAAGATTCATCACTGCACTCTTAAAATTACTTTTTTATGTATTTCAGCTGCAGTCCATGTAGTATATTCTGTCTTACTACAGAACAGATTAATTGTATTTTTCCGTGTTTTCTTTCTGCACTTCACAACACTTTCTCTCATTGCCTTGTTTTTATCATGCAACCTCAATAGGATACTTATGGAAAAAAAGATCTTCAGCCTTCTGCTCACTGTAGCATAAGGTGCTCCTTGAAACAATAATGGCTTGCATCACCTCAGAACAAAAAGATTAAGGCAATTTTTTATCAACAACATGGCTTCTCACCCCTACTTCATGGTCCTTAGCAGGGAAATCACCCTCCTCTTTGCTTGTGGGAACCTCCTTGGAGAGAAGGCTGTAGGTTGTGACAACAACATCATATTCGGAGAGCCTGCGTAGAGCAACAGGACTAATCAGAAGCAAGAACAAATGAGGAATTCATGCCGCAAAGCGGACAAAACGCATGCTCAAGGTTCAAGAATTACACAGTTCTACAAGAGGTAAACACAGTTTTACAGACAAGAACTTCCCTGCAGGAATGGCAGATTGTTCCCATTTTATGGGTACCAAAAGTAGACACAAACTCAGGACAGCAAAAGTCACAGATATATAATGCACACCAAATGAGATGAAACCTGCTTAGAATGTGGTGCCTATAAGAACTGCTCAGCATGGCCTGAAGTGGTGTAAAAAAACATTCAGATCTACACATCGGGCTGATAAGTATAACCACAAAGCACGAGCATGGAAGAAACTGCTACTGAGTCTCTGCAAGCACAGATGGTTTTGTTGCCAGGAGCAGTAACAGCCTGCACCAGAATCACGTGGCACGGGTACAGGTCATGAAGGTTTTGCTACATAAATCCCGAGAGCAGACATCAGCCTGACCGTCTGGATCCCACACATTTCCGTGCTTTAGGTTCTTCCAACATTTTACAGCCACTGAATTTCAACTCTGACGCATTGTGCTAAGTAGTATTTCACTTTTCCTGGTCACGTTTACAGTGTGGCACTTACACCTCTGCATGTTTATCTCTGTTTGGCCCGTGGTACAAATAGACCCTCAGCCTTCCACGGCCCACGTGTCTGTCGATCTCTTTCTTCCAGTGATGGATCAAGGATGCGGGACAAATGATTAATGTGCTGCGGGAAGGGATAACAGTAGAATCTGCAGGAAGACATGGCATGCAGGTTTTAATGCCTTCACATTAGGCTGCAAAAACAAAATCTTGGATGGTCGCGGCAGTTAAGAAAATTGGTCCGCTTTCCCTGTGATCAGTTTGTGAAGCAGGTAACTCCGCATTGCACTCCTGGGGACTCCACTTTGACACTACAGCATCACTTGAGATCCATTCAGAGTTATGCTATGAATCTGGGCAATCGAGAATATGGTTCCAAAGAAATGCTTCTGTTTTGTTCCATAAGGCTGACACATCACCATTTTGTGCCACTTTACAAAAAAAAAAAAACAAACTAACTAAAAAAACCCCACACAGTCAGCAAACTTGGCAACACATTAGAAAGCAGCCCAAGCAATTACATGAAGATGGAGACAGCGACAAGTTCCTGACATGGAAACAATAACCTCTCTTAAAAAACTAACTCCTGTATCTCCATGTACAAGAAAAATATTCTTGGGGGTGTGGGGGGGGAAGGGAAAAATCAGTTACAGGGAGGGAAGCCCTTATGCTAAGGAAATCATGCAAAAATTCAATTTTTTTTTTTTCAGAACTGCATATGCAGGTTTTAAAAAATGCCCAGACTATATAAAGTAACGAGCTGGGGAGTCCCACACACCCAATGGAAGAACAAGCACCGCTGATCAAAAGAAAGGCTTTGCAAAGGAGTGCATAAACATTCACCCCAACAGAATTTTCCTACAGAAGGGAAGCAAACACAGACAGGGTTTGTTGGTTCAGGACGCATTAACCTATATAAGCCACAGCCATAATGCTCTACGCGTTTCAAATGGCACCACATCACCATGTATGTAGTGCATGGTACAAACAACTCCGTACCGTTTTTGGACAGCCACATTTCTAACTTCTCGCTTCTTTTCTCTGTCTTCACCTGCTTCTGGGTCAGAATCAGCGCAATCATCGTTAGAGTCTTCCCCAGGCCCATGTCATCCGCTGCAAAGAGAGACACAAAGCGATGGTGACCCGCAGAAATGAGCCTGCCTAGCTCAGATCTACAGCGCAGTCACTACTGCAACAGGAAGCGCCCTGGGCAGACTCAGAAACAAAAACACAGCTCCATTTCGGGTACACTGCGGTAATAGGTTAACAGCTGTAAGTGGTCAAAAGGCAAGGAAGAACAAGCCCCTCTGCATGCCTACAACATAACTAGTTACTAGCCTCAGAGTAAGTTGTGTGTCAAATCTCTGCTGTCATAAATCTGCCCCTCAAAAATGTACGTTCCCATTCTGTTGCTTACCCAGAATTCCTCCACACGGCCTTTGACTCTCTCTCCAGAGCAGCCATGCAAGCGCTCGTCTCTGGTGCAGCAGCAATGGAACCTGAGAGGATGAGGCAGAATTTGAAGGAAACACCTTGCGAAGTTCAGACACTTCTACTTCCTGTACCAAATTATCCAGCTGGATTCTCCTGCTATAATCCTACCACAAGAAGCTTACCTACCTATGTTTTTCCCACAGGGACACACAGGAGCAGCGGATGAGCAGTACTACAGATCAGTCTTGCCTATGTTTTACTCACAAAACCATCCTAGATCCTCACAGTGCTCTAAGAGCATGTAAAGGAAGCTTGTTCTGGTGGAAAATCCACCCAACCCTACCTTTTCACAACGGGCATCGCTGTCAAGCAGCGGAACTGAGGATACTTACCTCTTTCTCACTGAGTCTAAGACTCCCACAGACTCTAAAGAGACAGGAAGGGCAACTACATACTACCGGCATACAACATCAGATGACACTCCTCAGCACTAAAAAAGTCCTGAGTGGATCTGACAAGTGACACAACATAGCCACACCAACACGCCATCACGCAGCAGCACCTTCCACACCTTGCACGTACCCTCAGCTGTGGGTTCTGCACCACTGGACAGATCAAGAGCTGCTCCCTGGCAGACCAGAACTGACTGCCTGTGGGCTGCATGAGCTCCATCACCTGCAACACTTACACACTATTTCTCATAGCTCACTAGGAAACATAAAGGAGAAAAGATTCCCACTAGAAACCTGCCTCTCCTCTGGCAGTCATGTACAGACAAACGTATGTGGGTTGGTTGCCTTGTCTTTGTTAATCCCGCTCCATTCAAGCACTAAATGTTCTGAAGACACCCCAGCAAGAAGGCAGGACAAATAGCAAGATGGCTATTTGCCACCTACAGCAACTCCCATGGATGCGGAGTTATTAGACTGCCTTCTAACAGGTTAAGAACTGCAAAATAATTTAATGTGTGAAAGGACAGCGCGCTCTAGGGTGTCACTCTGATGTTAGGCTTCATGACAGAGGCAACAAGACACCTCTAAGTTCAGCAGCACAACATCCTCCATCCTGCCAACTCACCTTCAGTCCAGGGGGATCTTCAGCTACTGTCTGCTCTGTTGGACAGGACTCTAGAGATTTGTGAAGATGATTTATAGCATCACTTGTAGCACTGTGTACGGCCCTGATTCGGTCTTCTGTCATTCTTCCTCCGTATAGGTTCTGCACGCCAGGGTTCACTGGAAGGATAAAGTATTACACATGGGGTGTGTGTACAAAGCTAACTCTCCCATGGAGATCTCCCATCTCAGGGATCGATCTCAGTAGCTAGGGATGCCCAAGGCAAAATATGCAGCTCAAAGTCACAAAAAGGCTTAGAGCTGTCACATATCCACAGTCTGCAGGATTCTGTCAGGCCTAGTCTGTGACAGTGTTCTGTAAGGAATAGGCTTCCCATACTTACTTCGGAAACCGTGGCCAAAATATTCACTGGAACCCAAAGCAGCAGCAGAGGGGTGACTGTGTGAGCCTGAAGAGGTCCCGGCCTTATGATCCCTGATAGGCAGTGGTGTTATCAGCTTCGTACTGCCTGGTCTGCCAAACGGGTTAGGCAAAGGTTCCTCGCAACAGCCACTGCTTGCCCCGTCCTCCCCTTCAGAAGAAAGGAATTGCAGGGTCAGAAGGCTGCCCCAAGGACCCCACAGCATTGCATTACAGCCCAGAGAAGGGCCTTCACTTAGCCCAAGGGCTTGCAAAAGGTTAACTGGCCACAGTTATTTAACCTATTTTTCATCTTCAATGGGTCTCAGCAGACAAGCTTTATGCAGGACACATGCCATATACAAATTTGTGTTATTTTCCACTCAATATTAAAAACTAGTAAGAAACAAAGCAGTTTGCAAAGGTCTGGGAAAGAAAAACAGCCCTACCTTTTCCTGTAGTATCTGTTGTTGAAATGTTAAGAGCACTGAGCGCAGCTTCCAAGTCCTGCACTTGCTTTACTAACCGTTGCCCTTTATCTGGCAGTACCTGAATGTTCACTGTAGCCAATGTATTCTGCAAAAAATAAAAAATACAAAACCTGAATGTGCTTTAGTAAGCTTTCTGCCAAAAAGAGAACAATCAAGGAGTCAGGAGTTCAAACCCACCAACCTTGTACCACAGTAATTCTTACTTTAACACAGTTCTACAACCTCCAAAAGCATTAAAATGCTATTTTGTGTGATTAAACAGTCTTTTAGCAGAAGAGATATTAACCATTAGTGTACTTCAGAAAAGGTGGAAGGATGCAGGTTCTGTTTTATGGAACAGGATGACCAGGTAGTCAAGTGACTCAGTCTTAACATCTCTCAGCGCACCCGAGGTCCAGACTGCTTGCACATTTCTAGATGGACAGCTAGTTTATTTAATCTTTGTGGCTGGAGCACTCTTTCTACACAAGCCCACGAGAAGCAAACACGTTATTTAAAAGGATTAAGCTGGCTCCATGCTGTTACATCTTAAGCAAATTAAGTACAAGTTAGACACACACTCTGGCAAGTTCCAATTAAGCACCCCCAAAAGCAGAGGGTTACCTTAGGGGACATTGTCTGGTAAGCGGCTGAAAACAACTGGCATGGGCCTACACCGAACTCCCTTCCTGAGCCCCACCCCCTCAAATGCTCCAAATATTTCTGTAGTTCTGCTGTGAGGGGATATCATATTCTGTCTGCTGTCATGAGCGAGGGAAGTCGCCCCAAATACAGAACACAACAAAAAGGAAGGAATAATGGGTGCAATGAGTCACCTTCTTCTGCTTCAGCTGCGCTTCAAGATGGTTGCGAAGAGCCTTAGGGTCTTGGGGTCGCTTCACGTGAAGCAAAGGCACAGCTCCTGGCACAGATGTCTCCTGTAGACTCTTCTCTGACGTTCCTGCAGGAACCTCCCTTGGTGGCAAACCCTCAAATGATTTCTCAGGTTCGCTTTCAGCTGATGAGGAATAAACAAGTACTCCTTCATCGCTGTCACTGTCTGAGTCTTCATCGGCAAGCTGTTCCAGCCCCAGCCAGATTTGCGTCTTGGATGGTGCTGCCTCTGCTCCTTGTTTCGGGAGAGCACGTTGTGGTGCCACTTGCGGTACCGGTGCAGAAGTCGCATCTTCTTTAGACACTGGTTTCAGCTCTCCATTCTTCCCACCAATGTATTCTCTCTCTCTGGTTTCTTTATGCCCACAGCTTTTTAAGCTTTTCTCTCCAAGCTGCTCTTTCTCTGGAGGCTTGGTACTTATACTTTGCTTTCCAAGCCTTACTGGGAAGAGTTCTGATCTCCCACTTGGCTCTTTCTCCACATACTCAGATTGCTTGGATTCTCTGCCGTTTCCTCCATACTCTTCTTCACCTTGATGGGTGTTTTTTGCTTTCCAAGTCTCAGAAAGACTAAGCTTACATTCAGACGCTGTGCTTTCCTTACGTTCTGGATCACTCCTATTTCCCTTGGATTGTTTCTTTTTAGTTTTCAGCCCTTGCAGGTGTTCTCCCTCTGTGGAGCAATCAGAAGTTGACTTCTTTTCTTTATGTGACACCACCACACTATCTTCCTCCACCTCAGCTCCTTTTGCTTTACTTTCTTCTCCACTGCCTTGCTTGATCTGTTTCCAAGACGATGGTTCACGATTCTTGTCTATCACTTTGAACGGATTTCTTTGGCCACTGGGATTGAAGAAAGGCACCTTGTTGGGCTGTGATTCTAAGTTTTTTGACTCTCTGGTAGCTTTTGGATCCTGCAATATACACCAGTAAGTGCTAACATACCAGTTATTAAGATCTGCTAACTATACACACAACCCAATCACCTCAAGCACGACTTCATTCTCTGTGACCATCATCTTTCCTGTCATTTTACCAGGACCAGGATAAACATTTACAAGGATAAATATTTTACAAGGAAAACAAAACAAAACTGCTGTTTTTCTGCTGGTACGCTTTTCAGTCCTAGAATATAAACTCTCCCACTAGGTGGGCATGAAAATGAAGTCCTGCTGGAATAAGCTGTCACTGCAGTACAGATGAAACGTACCTGCCATGGCACGCTTCCACACCATGTTTTCCCATTCAACTTACTGTTAAGGCACCGGTAAAACAGCCTGCCAAAGAATAAAGCAAGATTTGAATTGAAGGAGCCAGCAGAGCAGCTCTAACCATTCTCTAAAAACTAGTTTGCACTGAAAACATCACAGGCAACATCACCTGATCCGCGCTTTACACACAGACTTCTGCATAGCCAAAATCACGAACAGTAACAAAGCTTGTTGCAAAATGGTCATTCTCTGCATATACATTCTTAGGGTTCGGTTTTGCTTTGGTTTAAATCCTGAAATGAAAGCTGAAGGTGTGCTAAAAATTGCTGAGGTAAAAACATTGTCTTATGTTCAGAGCCTCCGAAGTCTCATGATTTCTAGGCGTGAGGAAACAGCCTTAACGTAAACCACGCAGGCTACCTCATCTTTAAAGCACCTCAGGAACAGAAAGACTTAGGAGAGAGATTTTAAAAACTGGCAGCCAACAAGGACAACTGCAAGAACGTTATCTGAATTAAGACTGCTGAATTTGATGCAATCATCACCAAACTTTGATGAACCCAACAACGAAGCTACGTTCAATTCTGTTCAAAAGAAAAGATAACTGACCATTCAGGCTTATATCATTGAATATCATTACTAATAAAAAACATCTTGAACCTTACTAAGTAAAGGCCTCAAAGCTAGGTGAGGCTTTTTTAGTTCTATAACGAAACTACAAGTCAGCCATCACCACACAATTCCAAAGGTCCAAGTCTGTACAGCAAACAACCTCGGCTTCCACTCTGAGGAACTCACCGGTATTCATCTCTGTCCTGCTGCTGAATCAGGACTTGCAGCTCCACCATGTGCCCGTCATGGATCAAACAGTAAGAAGCAGGGATACTGAAAAGAGGAAAGGAAAAGAGGAAGAACAAAACACAATATGAAGTCACCAAAGGAACAGCAACAGCCAAAACAATTACTTGGGACAAATTTAGAACTGCTGACGTAGCACCAAATTTCCTAAAGTCAGTCATCCAAAGTGCTAATGCTTCCTCATTTCATTTCCAGGACACAAGGAAAAAGACAACACTCTTATACAGGAAAAATTAACAAACTCCTGCTCTTCTGCCCATGTCTCCAGGCTGCTAGAATTGTCTGTATTGCTTCACAGCAGCAACTTGCCAATCTCTTTCAGCCAGAATCTGAAACGTTATCTAAAAATCAGCAACAGACACTCAGGTGAATCATCTGGACAATAAATACACAGCTCTCCAATTTTTAGATTTGAAAAAAACAAGCAAAGAAAAAAAAAAAAAACACCTCTACAAGCTTGATTCCTGGGGCAGCTGCGGAAGAATCAGATTATCATCTAGTACCTTCATCTCCTTTCTCCTAATACCTAACAGTGCATATGAGGAGAAGCTGAGAGAGCTGGAACTGTTCAGCCTGGAGCAGGTTCAGGGGGTCTCACCGATGCATACAGATACCTGAGGGAGGGTGTAAATAAGAGGAAGACAGGCTCTTTTCGGTGGTGCCAGTGCCTGGATGAGAAGCAGCGGGCACCACCTGGAGCACAGGAGACTCCCTCCGAACACCACGAGCACTGCTGCGCGGGTGATGGAGCACTGGCACGGGCTGCCCAGAAACTGCGGAGTCTCCTCCTTGGAGGTCTCCAGAAGCTGCGTGGACACGGGCCTGGGCACCCTGCTCTGGGTATCCCTGCTGGAGCCGGGGCCGGGCCAGGCGGACCCAGAGGTCCCCGCTAACCTCGGCCTTTCTGTGACTGGGACACCGCGACCACTACGCCCGTTGGGTCTGTGAGGGAAACCAGAGGTTCCACCGACAGCAGCAGCAGTTACCACACCTCCTCCGCCCGGGCCGCCCCGTGACACAGCAGAGCGCACCCAGCGCAGCTCTCTTCCCCTCAGCCACCGCCCCNACCCGCCCGCCCCCCCGACCCTGCACCCACTGCGCCGGGACGACGAAGCCGCAGGGCGCCGGACCCTGCGCCCCGCACACGTAGAAGCTCTTCCCTTGGTTGGGGCCATCGCGGACGCCGGTCTTCAGGAAGCACAGGGAGCCTGCGGGGCGAGGACGAGCGGGCCGCGTCAGGAGAACCGGCAGCGCCCCGCCGCCACCACCC
>VXAV01000187.1:42684-53469 GCA_013399715.1 Alectura lathami | reverse complement strand
GCTGCCATTGGCGGGCGCGGCCAGGGGGCGGGACCGGCAACGGGCGCCGCGGGTCGCCTCAGGAGCCCGATCGCGGCCCAGACGCCACAGCTCTTTAAAACCCTGCCTCTCGCTGCTGAAAAAGGAGAAGAGCTTCATAAAATGCATGAAGAGCATCCTTGTTGTTACTCTGGAGAATGAACGCGCAGTGCAAGTGTCATTTCGTGAAGATGTCCGATCGGGATTTGAAGAGTTAACCAGGGTACGGCACCGCTCCGACCGGAGCGCGCAGAACCAGCGCTGCTGCGGGCCGCGGTAGCTCGGCTCCACCTTCGCTCACAGAGCACAGCATACCGCAGGCTTTGCACTGTGTGAGTAATTTTTAAGGCTCTGAGACTGGCTGGTGTTCGGGTAGGCCTCTGGCACCACGCAGTGCCTGGAGGGCGTTGACATTTTTCTTTCTTTCTTTAACCAAATTCAGCGTCCGTTTGATGGGCTGTGTGGAGGTGCACTGGAGATGGAGCTGCCCAGCCTGGCGCAGAGGTACACCTGCGTTCTGACAGCTGTTTACATTTTGTAAACGTGCCTCCAGCTCCCCGTACTGCCAGGCGCACCCACACTAAGCTCAATATATTTTTACAACAAACACATTTTAAAGTAGTTTAAAGCTAAATTTACAGTGGTATAAACAAATATCTTGGATCATCAGAAAGTTTTTTTTTTTCTCTTTTGTATTTAAGATGGGAAATACAGTTTTACAAAGTGTGTGCATTTCTTAATTACTGCTTTCACTTATGACAAGTTAAGTGAGAAAATGACTCTGGTAATAACAGAAACATGGAGAGGCTATAATTTGATTAACAAAAATATTAACGACATTCGTACTAAATAGTGGATTAGTGAAATGAACGCCGAGAGCCTAATTCAGTCATGGCAGAAACAGCTGCAACTCCACTGACCTGCCTGAAGACTGAACTTGGCTCCCCATCTTCATGAGAAAGGTGCTTGTTACAAAACAGGTGATCTTGTGCTTTCACATGCAACTTGGAAATTTTCCCTCCTCAATACGGGCCATTTGCACCTCATTCCACAACTACCCATTCAGACTCTGTGCTCCTTCTCCATTCACTGACCCCTTTGCTCAACTTGTTTTGAAGCAGGAATGTGAAAGAAAAGGGATGCAGATAAAACACTTCAAGGCATCTGAGGGAAGTGCATACCCCAAGGAGTGCTTACTGCCATGAGCAACTGTGACCTACTGACAGCAATAACAACCTGAGTGCCTGTCATTTCCTGGCTAGCAGAGGGATTTTGGTTTTGAACTAGTGCCCAGAAATGCCAATTTACCTAAAAGCAAGAGGAAAAAAAAAAAATAGGAGTGTGGAGCTGGGATCCACGCGTTGCTCCTTAGCAGGTCAGCTCTCCACACAGCCCCAAGCAGGCTCATGTCTACTGCTTTCATCCTGCATTATGCAGAGAGCTGACATGTGGTGCTCAAATGTTCTTGCTCTCAGAGCCTGTTCTTAACCAGCAAACCCTGTACTGAATTTTAAGCACGCAGCTAAATCTTACACGGGAATGTAATGTATTCAGGCTAGTTCAAAGACAAGCTGCTTTATCCAGAGATGGACATCAACTTGTGCTGAAACGTACTTCTGAGCTGAGAAAACAGACAAACAGGGTGTCTCAACAGAGTACAGGGCTGAGGCGCTGCCCCAAAACCACTTTGTTCCTGTACCTTTGAGCAGGCTGCACACAGACGTAATTTAACAACCATACACCCAATTTATGCCCAGATGTAAACATCCTGTATTTAATATATTGGGTGTAAACACTCAATTTCCACAGAATCTGCTGCACTTCTTAAAAAAACGCACTTCAAGGGAGGGACAGTGGGAAGCAGACACAGAGTAAGTAAATGCAGATCCTTGGTCCTCAAGTCCATTTGCAATTGACACCCAACCCCAAGAAATTACCCTACTAATCCATCTCTGAAATAAGCTGAAGGCAGGGCTATAACCCCCACAAAGGAAGACAGGGGCCAGCCCAGGAAGGCACGGAAAGGTTCTTCAAGCTGGGCATTCTCATAGGATCCACCTCAGCCCTCTTTTCATAACGGATCTTTCCACCTCTGCAGCTGGTTTAATTCCCAGCTTACCCGCTGCTGCATTCCCCTTTTTTGGCAAGCAGGGCTGATCGGCCCCCTCGCCCAGGCCTGACAAGGCAGCATCTGTACAGCGCTTAGAACGCACAAAGTGGAAGTGCTGAGCGTTCATACCCTAGCGATTAATGAATTAAAACTCCAAGAAATATATGCGCTGTGATACCTGTTAGGTACTACATTCCCTCATGATTAAAAAGTAACTCATAGATCTTCCTTCCATAGAGAAGAGGAATCCTGAATACACAATTCATGTGCTAATACCTAATTTATATTCTGTCAGGCTTCCTGCAGTTGTAGAGTGTCCCTTCAGTAAAAGCAAAACCAGGGAAGCGAACTGAATTTCTCAGAGAAACTAAGAACTCTGCAGTGACTATTTCCTCAAAATACCTCTGTGGTATTTTCAGCACTGGTCTGCTTCCACTCATTACAGCTGGAGGAGCTGGTGTCTCATAAAGCAGAAGCAGTGTACAATTCAGTTTCACATCTAGCAATGTGATGAGCAGCTAGCAATATCTGCTACCAAGGGTAAGCAGGACCATAACGTACATGTGCTCTCCGTAAAGCTCAATTTTTGTCCCTCAAGTCCATGCTCTGCCATTTGTGCATCTGTGACAGTCGGGCTGTACGTAGTATCCCATGTACAAGCTCCTGTCAGAACACTTGAGCTATCAAACGTAAACTGGTGATGCTGGCGTTCAGAAAAGGATCACCGCAGTTGTTAAGCACTGCACGTACTTTTCATTTTTCATTCCTGTATCAGCTTTGGCCAAAAACAGACACATGATTCAATGGACTAACAATGACGGGGTTGATGAAACCAAGCCCCGTGTTCCTGTGCTGTGTGACAGATGTAAGACGTGGCACAAAAGAGTCAATAGCACCCTAAACAAACCGTAATCCAATACTGCTGCAAAATGCTGATGCGAGTACCAGAATTCGACTGGCTTTCAGGTGTTGGAAGAACACCAAAAACATCCCGACGAGGTATCCTGTTTCTGTTAAAACAGTGACGGCCACAGTGGGTCCCGCTTAGTGGTTTTGTTCCGTTATTTTCCTCTGGTTCTCCTGTCAAATATTCCCTTCATCGATGCTCTGAAGCTGAAGTCTCTGGCTAGCATGGGGCCTGGTTCCACGCCGTGTGCTCATGCTGCTTCCGGGCAGAGTCCGCCCAGGGAACAGAGCTCCCGGTAACGCGCCTTCCCCAAACAGGCTGATTTTCACATCAGCCTCAATAGCTCTTGCTAAACTGGATGCGTAACTGTCCAAAGATTTATGGACTTCAGCTTTTACTTGAAGAACAGAATTCTTTGCAGCTTCTGAAAGAAAAAAAAAAAAAAAAACTCAACAACACAGCAGTACGTCAGAACAAACAGCACGGCTGCGCAAATGCTTCGCCACCAATCCTTCGTAAAGGTACGACCATGCCTTCTGTAAAGTAATCACCCCAAACAGCACACCTACCACGAACACCCAGGATTCCCAAACCATTCTAGGAACATAAAGCTTCAGCACGACCATAGGTCAAGCAGAGGAAGGCTACCTCCATTGCAAGTGGAAAAAACAAGTGATCTGATGAAGCTAAGTGTTCACACGTGTCTGTTTAACTTGCAATGAAACGTATGTTGAATGATTTTCTGAATCTATGCACACAGGAGTTTATTGGTATGAATTTATCCCCAAATGAAACTGACAGCCTGGTTTCTGCTTCCTGTATAGCCTGCAGGATTAGGACAATGAGAATTGTCTGGCAACAGGCAAGAATTCACGCAGAAAATGGGAGCAGAACTCTCACTTTGTCCTTCTTCTGCTGTAAGCTGGTCTTAAAACCTGTCAGGGATTCCCAGAGCATTTGGAGTAAGATCTCACATTTCACTGACATCAACGGTGCAGTGTAAGAGCTATTTTATGCAATGATTTAAGCCCAGCAAACACCAGACTTTGTGTTTATGTATTAACAGTCCAACCTTGCCACATTTACAGATCACCACAGCAACACTCTGCTACCACAGAATCAACATGAGCTGACAGAAAAAAGGCATGCATGGTTCATCTATTTCCAGCTGTATCTACTGAGAAACACGCCCAGTCGATAAAGCTAAAAAAAAAAAGCCAAATCTGAAACACAATACAGTTATATTCGTACCCATAAAGTCTATACATGGAAGAATTTTAAGGCTGTGAATGACAAAGCTGAGAGCAGGCAGCAAATGAGAAGCAACGGATGAACAGAATCCAAGTATGAAGGCAGGAAGATGTGTTCCTATAAGACAGGCTGCAGCAGCAGCTGGGTAAGCGGAGCTGCAGAGAGCATACTGCTGTGCAGTACAGATGCAGTGCACACAGGGAATCCCAGCTTCACACTCTTGTCCTTGCCTGCTGCTGCTGCTTCAGAACTGGCAGAAAGACCCCCTCCTGCTCTCTGCTGTACCCGCATGACGGGTCAGGCCTCCCAAGGCAGGCAGTCGGTAGAAATGTTCACGGACCATTCTGAAAGTCCTGAGGGGCTTCCTGAGTGAGAAGGCAACGCGTTTGGTTCTCAGCATTTCCATACTTACCCCTAAGCCCACTTTTAACTTGCTCTACTTCATCTTCAAACGTCACTGAGCTCCTCCTTCGAGGAGGACAGGCGCAGTGTGGGACAGGAGGGCCATCTGAGCTGTAATCCTCGAGCAGCATTGTGTCTGTTCCTGAAACACAGCAGGAGTTCAGCTGAAACACAGCAACGCCAGGATACAATAACCAAGGTACCTGACCAGCCAAAATCTAAGCGGTGGCAAAAACGTTTCAGGCTACACAAGTCCCTTTGAAAGGCATCTAAACCCAGCCTTTGCGGGTAAATTTCAGTTTTAATTAAATACCGCACAGAAGAAGAACAAGGCCAGAGTCTTCATTGAAAAGATTTGGAAATGTTTTCTCATCAGTGATATAAAACCTCAGGCAGCTCCAAAACGCTCGGTTGCAGTGATTATAACATCAGTAGGACATCAGGCAAAGGTGAAACCTTACCTTCCGTAAATAAAGGGTGAAGCTCAGGGCAAATCCCACATCTCCTGATCAAGACAGAGGCTGACAATGGCCACCCGAGAGGCAGACAACCACAGCTGCCAAATGTCATGCTTGGAATCACACCCCAGTGGAAATCTGAACTGGAGAATGGTCCTGTACAATTTAGTCTCTGACAACCTATTTTGATTTTCTTTAAGTGCATTTTAGTAGGAAAAAAAAAAAAAAAAATCGCTTGCTGGTTGTGAATAATTTTTGCCCAGTGAGTCATTTTTCAGTTTGTGAGTCATTTTCTTATTTTACCTCCCAGTATTTGCTTTGCACATTTTCTATATTAAAAACAAACAAACAAATAAACAAAAAGTACAAGCACAAGGAAATTTATCTTCCCAGGCGTAACTCATCCACAACCAACAGTGGAACTTCTAATGGCTTTAGGTATGAATTTGTCTGACTGCTCAGTATCATTCCTCGAACGATGGGAACAAAGCACACTCTCAGACGAAGCAGGTTTCATGTGGTGTTACTCTCATTGATAGCATACGGCTGCCGAATACTCACAGCAGGCATAAACACACCAGCACAAAACCACAACTAGAATAAATTCCAGCTCCTTAGACTTCCTTTAGAAATGTAAGAAACAAACCGCCGGTACCAAACAAACGTGAGATGATCGCCCTCTGGGGCCTCTAGAGCAGAAATACTCTTTAAAATAGCTGTAGTTCAGCTAAGGAGTGGCAGCTGAAATAACTGCCAGAAAAATTTAGTTACAGTTCTGCATAGCACATTTCTGGCAGAACCCTTTTTCCCTTTTCCAAATTGTCTTCAACCGAGAGATCTTAAGCAGTGACACAATCACAAGCTGAAACCATCTTACATGCCTGTGTTTAAACTGCAGGATGAGCGTGACAAGGTCTAGCACGAACTAGCAACCAGAGAAGCATTCTCCGTGGCACTTTGTTGCTCTGTTCCTTGTAGATTCAGGGAAGGTCCCTGAAGAACGATAGGAACTAAAGGAGAAGAGCACAAGCTCTTCCCGTTCCCAGGAGGAATCACCAAGGTCACTGTTCCTTCCGCATAGATATACTGAGAGCAAGGAAGGAGAAGAACCGCAGCAGTTCTGTTTTGACAGCCAGAACAGATGCTTCGTGTTACCCATCCACCAAGAGACATCTCACTATGCAAATACAGACCATCCCGGAGAGCTCTGCCAAGTTACAAGCGCAAACTTCTGCCCGAGAAAAGAGAGCAAGAGACTTCTAGTTACCTGAATCCTGGGAGCAGCTGAAACCTGTGTCTCCTGTGCTGCTGCTGTTTCCTAAAGGCCGCCCACCTGCCATGAGGGCAGTGAGGTGAGGGGAGAGTCCCAAGTCTGCAAAAGAGTTTCATTCTTGTTACGCAACAGATGGTTAAGGGCTCTGAAGAGTAAAAACTTCTTCCACTGATTCTGACTCTACTGCCTTACTTATTCTTCTACCTATAACACCTACCCTGCTCATCCAGAGTGCACAGCATCTGGACTTCCCATCTTAGAAATAAGGTGTGCAGCCTCCAGGCATCCTTGCAGCCCTTCCACGTGGCAAGTCTCCTTTCTGCCTGCACCACCTCTCTCTTTGCACAGGTTTTATCAGCAAGCCAGGCTGAACACAGAGCATACACACCCAGAGATGGGGCCACCGGCCAGTTACCTTCCAGCCAGAGAACAACCTGGCAGCCAGCAGCAGCTGGGACAGGTCATTAGCATGGCAGGAAGTTTGCTAGCCAGGCCAGGGCACTGAGAGAGCTGGTTTCTTTCAAACCCTCAAATGAGGGAGGGAGGAGAATCTAAGATTCTTACACAAGTGCTGTCTTTGGATCCTGCATAACGATACGTCTTTTTTCCATCACCCTCCAGCTGGTACACCTGGTAAGTTCCTTATCACTTGGAAAGAGATTTCCTGTCTTTTCCCTCCCACCTCCGTTCCCACCGGATTCATCCACAGCACCTCCTGGCTACAGATTTGCCAAAGGGAGGAGTGTCAGAAATCTCTTGCACTCCTGCAGCTTGTGATGTGACGCTGCTGCACAACTCCTCCCTTCAGACGGAGTCTCTCCCAGTGGTTCCAGGCTGCAGAAATGACAACAGATGCCTTGCTGCTCTCCCCTGCCATCATTTTAGGCCTTCCTTCCAACCTAAGTAACTTCAGTTACCAGCTCTGCACAAAATGGCCCAAGGAACCCCATGAGGATGTCCTATTTTTGAAAGATAAACAGGACCAGAAAAAAAAGGATCCAAAATCAGAATTCCATTGCATTACTACTTAAAAAAGAAGCTCTGAGCAGCCGAAGCTCTCACCCTGCAACTAAGGGACACGCCAAATAGGTTTACTGCTTCATGCAGTTTCACGCTCTTTAGGATCTTTTCTTCACAATCATTAAGACTGAAAACTGAATTTACAGAAATACCAAGGCCAGTGGAAGTTCAGGGAACGTCAAAGGGTTACAGTATAAAGCTAGCACGTCTTACGTGCTGCAAAATGTACCATTGGTGGTGCTCAGATGTCAGCAGCACGAAATGGCAGGTACATGTTTGAGAGTTTGGGAGAGAAAAAATTATTTTTACTAACTTCACCACTATATCTTCTCTGGCAGGGAAAATTTTACTGGAGTAGAAGGACGTTAACTCCCACAAAAAACATTCTCCTTTCAGGGGTCTGTGATAAACCCAGCAGGCCTGCTGAAGCTTCCAGAAACATCTCTTTGTTTACAGAGCCCTGAACCATGGCAGGTACACAGAGACACGAAGCACTGGTGTTAAGGAAGAGCGCCTTACCTGTGATCCTGTTGGAAATGCTGAACAACCTCGAAGTCCTGTGCCGCTGAACAAAAGGCTCGCGGTAATACCGATCCCCGAAGCACATTCCCAGGAGCTCCTTGCGCACGGTTTTGTTCCACAGCCCGTAAATTAACGGATGGCAAATGGCACTGGAAAAGGACAACCACGTAGCTAATGTCTCCAAGGCAGGGGAAATACTGTTTTTTCCCCAAATTGCCTCTGACGTAATCACTGCCATGTAAGGCCCCCACGTAATAACAAAAGCGCCGATGACAACCAAGATGGTGATGAAGGCTTTGCACTGGTTGGCAGAGTAGACAACCCCTTGGAAGGCGTTCCTTCGGCTGCCCGAGGAGGACGTGGAGGTGCTGGAGTTCTTCCTCCCGTTCCTCTGGGAGTCCTCCTCCACAATGACGACGCTGCCACAGTGGATTTTCCGGGCCTTAATCCTAGCCACGCGGAATATGAACCCGTAGCAGATCATCATGACCACGAAAGGCAGCAGCGCGCACCAGATCTGCCAAAAGGCGGTGTAAGCAGCCTCTTTGTGCCAGGCTGCTACGCACATCCACTTGAACTGGTCAAACTCCAAAGATGACCAGCCAAAGAGGGGCGGGAGGCAGCCAATGAGGGAATGCAGCCACACATACACAAGGGCCACCACTGCTCTGTTGCCCGTTATCTTCATTGGGTAAACCATGGGGTAAAGGACAGCGTAGTACCTGGGGGGCAAAAGGAAAAGCAGAGTCAACAGGAGCACAAAAGATGTACCGTAAAAAACCACATATTTTAATGGCGTTGGTATATAGTCCCAGCTGCAGAACAAACTTTTCTTCAGACCTCAAAGCGGACTCAGGGACTCTGTTAAGAATAATGGCGTGTAAGAATACAGAGCTTTGCAGCTGAGATCGTAAACTCAGCTGGCGGCACACACATACCTATGAAATCTGTCCCTGGGTGTGAGTGCAAGCCTAGGGTATAACACAGAATTTAAAGTAATTACTCCATGTTTTTCAAGTAATGCATTACTACAGCATCATCAGCTTTAAAAAAAGCTAGATACATGTCAGCCTTCTACTCTACCCGTGACACCACCTTCTTCCGTCCCATGTCAAAATTGCACAGGGGGCTGAAGGAAAATGACATGGCAACAGTCGTTGGTCTGTGAACAGCCAACAGGTCACCCTACGGAACGAGCAGGCAGCGAGATACTGCTCGCTGCAAAAAGCTGCTTACCGGTCTATGGCGATGAGCCCAAGGGTAAGCATGCTGGCTGAGCTGATCAGCATGTAGAGCAGGGCTGAGAAATTGCACCAGACGACTCCAAAGATCCATTCCCGCCTGATGGAGCTGGTGACAACAAAAGGCAGCACCAGTACAGAGAGCAGGAAGTTGGAGAGGGTCAGGCTGAACACGAATTTGTTGCTCAAGGTGAGGAGGTAAGACTTCCGATAGAGGGTGACGACGACGACGAGGTTACCCAAACAGATGAAAATCGCTATGACGATGATAGCGATGGCCTCGGTGACTCGGACCGCACCGTCGTCCTGCGTGGTAAGGTTCCTCAGGCCATTCCCATTGCTGAGGGAGAAATTGCTGCTCATGGTCAGAGCGTGCAGAGCAGGGGCAGCCAAGGCATGCTGAGCGGCTAGAAGCAGAACAACAGCGCTCAGAAATGTCTGAGGCAAGATTTCCTCACATCTTCTCCAAAGACTGGAGACCCCTTGTCTGCCCTAATTAAACCTTACCTGTAGGACGCAGGAAACCATTTTAGATGGGAAACCAAAGGGGCAGGAGACTGCCAACGAGTACACCAGAGGTCAATGACAGAGCCAAGCCTAGAAAAGGGAATAAACTGTCTGAGAGACAGAAAGAGGCAGGCAGAGGGGGAGGAAACAGAAAATTAATGCATCTTCTTCGGGAATTTTTTAAGTATCGTATTTGTTTCTAAGCCACACTTACCAGCTGTGCATCTCACACAGTCCCTTCATCTAGGCTGTGAAGAAACAGTAATGATGTAACCATTAGTCTTTGTGAGTTTTTCCAAGTAAGAGACAGTTTTTTTCCTCCAATTCTGCCTGTTTATCCTGGTTATTCTGCCTAGGCAGCATTTGCTGGTGGTCTGTGGGTGCCTGGCCAGTCACACCCTGCTGACTCCTAACAGTTGCCAAGTAATGGCCAAGACTCAGGGATCATCACTGCATGCACTCCCCCAGTGTCACTCCTGGATGTTCCTAACCGCCTCAGCTACGACAGCAGTTCTTAAACTCGTGATTTCCCAGTGCTCAGCACCCAGCCCACTGACTCGCAACCTCCTTTCGTCCAGTCTCAGCATTTCTCCCAGCTCCTCGGCACCCTTCTCCCTGCTGTCTCCAGCAGACATTCTCATCTTCTTCACCCAATCCTGCACCCACCTGCAGGCCAGCACGCTGAAACAAACACTTTAAAAAGTTCAGATACATAAACCAGAAAACCAGAGTTTGGTTTCAACTTTTCCACACCAAGTTGTTTGTAACATTCCTTGGAAATGTGGGCTCACGGAGAGTTATCTCAGCTGGGACCATGCCCACCCCCTGCTCCCGGGAGCGCTCCCGACACCTCTCCCCCATCTGCGAGGCTGCTGCGGCCCTCGGCAACGGCGGCAGGCTGGAGAGCCATCTTCTCCTGGTTTTTGTCTGGGCTTTCTACGAGCCTAATTAAAGGCGCTGCCGGGCCACGTTTCGCGAAGCGCAGCTCAGCTCTCCTCCGGGGCATCTGCCGCTACGCGTCCCCGCAGGGCTGCGCCCAGCCCCGCCTCACCCGGAGGGGAGCAGAAGCCGCCCGA
>VXAV01000187.1:0-22841 GCA_013399715.1 Alectura lathami | reverse complement strand
CTGTTGAACTTTGGACGTCGTTCTCTGAACACCTGAATGATTTAAAAAAAAAAAAAAAAATGTCTTGATCTGAAGTCAGTGGACAATGAATTACCAGCCGTTCTGAAAAGTGTTCTGTTGATGACTTTGCTGTTAGAAACTCTCAGAAAGAGTTTAGCAGTTGTGCTACAGCTTCTAGCCCCTGAATAAGCTTCTGAATTCTGGGGCAAAGTCATCCATACTGGATCTGAATTTAGAGATGAGACTCTTGGAAGGCCGCTGTTTGCCCTTTCCCCTTCTCTCTCCCCAAGGTCTGATTTATGAGAGCATTTCATAGATGCACATAGTTGGGGACTGAGTTTTTTTTCCTTCCCTTACTTGTGCTTCTCCCATCGAGCTCAGGATTGGTTGCAGTATCTATGGCTTGTTCGTGCCCATCCGTACAGAGCTGTGCAGACTCCTGAAGGGAGCAAAACCCTCTGTTTTCTCTTCTGATGAATTCTGATGGATTTCTCTGAAGAGACAGAATAGAATATTGCAGCTGCCAGTCTTTGGGATTGCTATTTTAAGTTAGCCTATTTGAAGCCATTTTAATTTTTTTTTCTCAGGTTCCCTTGTGGCATCTCTAGAAAAGGTTTTTCCTGAGAGTTTGTGATTTAAAATCTCTGCAGAAACAAGTGTGGAGTAATACTGATGTACTTGAAAAATGGTACGTGAGAAGTATAGGCTGGCTGACATGACTTCTGTGCAGCTCTGAAGGGCTGTCACTTCCAAATAAATGGAGCAAAAACAAATTTTGTCATAAGTATTTACTCCTGTGTTTTCTAGTTGTGTGTAATCTGATGTGTAAGACTCGCCACTTTTGGGAGAATCAAGGATTTTAACCAAGTACAATTATTAGAATCACAGAATATTTTGAGTTCGAAGGGGCGCACAAGGATCACAGAGTCCAACTCCTGGCCCCACACAGGACCACCCCAAACCCAGCCCCTGTGTCTGAGAGCGGTGTCCAAACGCTCCTTGAGCTCTGTCAGCTCGAGGCCGTGCCCACTGCCCTGGGGAGCCTGTTCCATGCCCACCACCCTCTGGGGCAGAACCTTTTCCTAACCCCCAGCCTGACCCTCCCCTGACACAGCTCCATGCCGTTCCCTCGGGCCCTGTCGCTGTCCCCAGAGGGCAGAAATCAGCGCCTGCCCCTCCACTCCCCTGGGAGGGAGCCGTAGGCCGCCATGAGGCCTCCCCTCAGCCTCCTCTGCTCTGGGCTGAGCAAACCAAGGTACCCCAGCTGCTCCTCGCACACCTCTTGCCCTCCAGACCCCTCACCATCTCCATAGCCCTCCTTCGGATGCTCTCTAACTGCTTTATGTCCTTCTTGCATTGTGGCCCCCAAACCTGCACACAGCATTGTTTTTATGCAATACACTTATGTTCATCACCAGCCTGACTAGATCAGGATTTTTTTCTTTTTTTTTTTTTTTCTTTGGATTTTTTTCAAAACAAGAAAAAATTGCCCTGCAAAGCTTCCCATGCTTTCTGGGCTGATGTTAATTATAACTCCAGGCAGGGAGGTACTGCTTGAACAGGCTGCCTGAATAACTGCTCAGAGTGTACCTGGCTGAAGTTATTGAACCTGTCCCCCCCGCACCCCGGCCGTGATGAAAAGGCTAATCTTCTCTAAGTCTCTTATAACCCGGCAATCTCTTAAGGGGCTGGTTCCATGATTAAAAACAGAGGGAAAGCAGCTGTCTTTTTATCCTCTCTTAATTATTCCTTGGTAGTCAATAGGTGTTGATTTCCTAGGAGTGTCATGGTGATAGAGGTTACGTTTCCCCGTGTTGTTGGGACTGAATGTTCAGGGGCGCCGGTTGTTTGAGTGCTCCACTGGGAGCTCTGGAGATGGAAAGAGTGAGTCTTGTTCTCTGTGATTTCATCTCATTGTGAAGGGCTGGCTTTTTTTGGAAACATGCACCTAAAGGCCAAAAAACAGCTATCCAATGTCAAGGCAAGGAAGGCCCCTGTAATTATGTTTTTTTTTTTTTCTTCTTCTGCTGTATCTCACCAGCTGGTGGTTGGAAAGGGTTTTAGAATGATTTTAATTAGAAAGTCAAAAGCAGCAACTTGCTTTTTTACTGCTGGAACTTAGTAAATAAACATCAATAAGTGTTGCAGGGTTGTTCAGTCATTGCTCTCCCCAGACCTCACTTCTTCATTTTAAAATACGGGTCACTAAATTCTTACTGGTAAATCCTGGTCGCGATGGTTCTAAGCATCGTACTTGCACTTTTGGCTAGAAGGGGTGAGTTCTGAGCAGCTGCGAGCCACAAGGTGTCTGCTCCCTCGTTGGAGGTTCCCAGCTCTCCCCGCTGGGTTTCAGAGAAAGTTTACAACATTGAGTGTTGGGTACGAACAACTCCTGCTTCCTCTGACATCCTTACCCATCTACTGGTTTTTTCTTTTCTATTTTTTTTTTTTTTTCCCCTAGGAGACAGAATTTTCAAGCATCAGACACCTTGTTTAGG
This sequence comes from Alectura lathami, assembly GCA_013399715.1. Taxonomy (NCBI): domain Eukaryota; kingdom Metazoa; phylum Chordata; class Aves; order Galliformes; family Megapodiidae; genus Alectura; species Alectura lathami. The sequence goes on along the minus strand of VXAV01000187.1, from coordinate 20,343 downwards.
TGATAACTGTAAGCCACCAAGTCTAACTTTCTTTTAGTATCTCAATGTGCACTTTATTGTTGTGGAGGATGTGAGTTTCAATATGGTGCTGCATATGGTACTACAAAAAAAAAAAAAAAAGCCTTTCTGCCTCTCCTGTAGGGAAGACGAACTGTAAAAATCCAGTCTTCTTGATAAAAAAAAAATTGCTTCCTAGTCTGTTACTGGAATGGGTCCATTAGCCACACCTTCCATATCTTTCCCCTCCGCAGCCCCATCCCAGGAGTGCATTCTCTTCCCAGTGCTTTGGGCAAGCAGTGCCCTCTGGTCAACGCCTCCCTTTCTTTGCTTTGCGGTGTCCCTCTCTGCTGAGCACATTCTTCATCTCTAGTAGTTCACCAGTGCCTGCTGGTGAGCCAAGGTTTTATGTGTTGGATTTTTTTTATTATTTTTATTTTTTAAATGCTTTTGATTTCCGTTAAGCTGTAAGCAGCTTGATTTTTCTGAGGCTCTAACCTGGTACCAGTTTACCTGAAGGATGTGGGAGAGATGGGTATCTGAAAACCAAGCGGCTTTTCCTTCTATTTGACCATAGAGAGAAATGTATGTAACCACAGAAATATGACAACTTTTGTGAGCTAGTATCTCTGTACTTGCCTCGACTTAAATTCTCGTGATTCCTGAGAAACTAATCCTCAAAGCAAGCTGTGTGGAAACAGAGATTCAACTAATAAAATTGGATTTAAAGACAAATCCAGTATTATTTCAGAGCTGCCTGAAAAACTGACATTTTTGAATTGCAATGCACAGTATTTCAGGCAGCTCTGATTTCCATGTTTCTCTGCATTCTATAATATCATGAAAGTAAAAAGTATTTCACATAGTCTCTCGTCTGTTTTTTATGCCATTTGATCTTGTGCAGCACGTGCAGGGAACAATGATAGTTACAGCTTCCCCCTCCTTTTTGAGCATTTGAAAAGGAAAGCCCAGACAGAAATCTATTTGAAGTTACACCAGCAAATGACCTGGTATGTGAGTGTCCAAGTGCTAAGTGGCCCACTTCAAAGCGTCTAAATGTCCTACAGACTTTAATGTACATTCTTCAGCTGCTCAACAGTGAGAGGAGGCTGGCTAGTAACTAGAAGCTGCTGTTGGCATAAAGCTGGTACAGACACCTTCTTGTGTAACCCACGAGGTGAGCTGACTCATGATCCAGTTAATTTTGTTACGAGCTGACAGCTCAAACAAGGTACACAAAGGCTGGAAGGAAGGGACAGCAGGAAGATGTGTTAGAGAGTGAAGTTGCTAGTTAGCATGACTGGGATTACCAGCTGTAAAAATACCTCACACCTGTGCGACCTTCACCTCCTGCGCTGCTGAGGCTGCTGGGCAGTGAAGGCTCTCACCTCCAGTCAGCATGTCTCCTCTGTTCTGCAGGACGTCACACTGCTGCACAGCTGGAGCTGCGCTGTTCTGAGGGCTTGAGTCAGGATCCTCGCTCCAGGCAGGTGCTGCGGGATTAGTGGGCCTACTTGCCAAGGAAGGTGCCCTACAACACGAAAAGGATCAACAAGCTCTGGCCACTGCTGCTTAGGTAGATGACACCTCTTGGGTGTTTGCGCTACAAGGTACGTCGAGCCTTGTCCAGAGATGCATTTAACTCCTGTTTTACAAAGTTTGCCAGACCCTTTCTTGTCTCTGTAAATCCCTTTAGTGGCCCACAGTAGGCCCCAAAAACAAGTCATTTCGTCTTCTAGAAAGAGCTGGAAGCACAGGAATTCAAGAAGGGCTCTTGAATTAAACAAACGCAAAGATCACAACAAGTAACTAGAAAATATATTTCTCTAAAAAGAAATCCCAAAGGTGTCCTTTCATACTCCAGGCCCTGACTATGTCATGTCCAACAGACCAGAAGTTTGACAGGTGCTATTGGAGCTGGATGCAGCAGGAGGAATTCAGCACCCAGATGCCTTATGTACCAAAGTCCAGTGTTTAGGGATCAGAGGTATTCACATAGCCTCCGCTTGACCCTTTAGCGTGGAACTGGACCCCGGTTTCTCTGACCCCTGGCTCAGTGCTGAAATTCTTGGACTTCTTGGTAAATCAGTGGCTCCTTTCACGGCTGCCCTTTGTGAAGGGTACCTGCAGTTGGAAAAGGCTTGCCAGAGAGGGTCTCAGGCTGAGAGGAGAGGAGAGGGAATGCCTGTTTTAGGGATGCTGAGGGAGCTTTTGGATGAAGCAGACCTTAAGCAGGTCAGCAATGCCAAGCCTCAACTTGGAAATGTGGGGTCTATCCCTAGAAATGCAGACAGAGGGGAGCTGAAGTGCCTGTAAGATGCAAGAGGCATTTTTTGAATGACAGTGGGGACCAAGAGACAGACAGGCCAGGCATCAACAGTGGAACACAGGGATGCTACCTTCTCCTTTTGGAATCTTACTACTGCATTTTAATTTAGGAACTTAGAGGATGTGGAAGAACAAGGTTAATGAGTTTATTCAACATGCTGGGTGAAAATATTTTAAGACTCTCTTCTCAGTTTAACTGTCTTGACTGTTACCAGCTCCTTCAGCTAGAGTCCGCATCAGCGTGAATGCAATTTCCATGCATTGTTTCAGTCTGGAAATGAAACAATTTTCATTAATGGAAACCTGGTTCTCAAGCAGAACAATTAGACCCACTTCAAGTTGAAAAAAAGATAAAAGCATGCTAATTTGGATGGAGAACTCTTCTTTCAAGGCAGCCAATGAGTCATCAGCCTGCCACCCACCTGACCGTCTGACAGGTAATTAGGGGATAGTCCTCTTTTTGTGTGGAGCGTGTGCGTAAACCTGCACGCGCTGGTGTCGCTGCCCATTGGGACTTCCAGAGGAAAGAGCCAGTCAGTGGCAAAAGAGTGAGGAGAGCACGTTTCTCAGGCTGTGCCCAACGATCTGACTTGCTTTCTGATTTAGCTTACGATTTTTGTCTTTTAACAGCCACCTGAAGTCACCATGGCAGACGTGGGCTGCAAAAAGCCCAGCGACTGCACCGTCTCCAGGCTGCTCAGCGTGGTGGAGAGCGAACTCCGGGCGGGGAGAGACAAAGGCGACCCCACTGAGAAGCAGCTGCAGGTCGTCTTAGAGGATGCCACGCTCTGGCAGAGATTCAGGGAAGTCACCAACGAGATGATCGTGACCAAGAACGGCAGGTGAGTGATCTGCCTAGCACCGTGGGCTAACGGTAGGTGACAGCTTGGGGGCTAAGAGGTTTAGTAATAAGCAGCATGTGCACGGGCTAGGGAGAGCTGCAGTGAGCACTAACAGCACTACCCCTGCAGCCGTGCAGTCCCCTAAAAACAGCATGTGAACAGAATGGGGTGTCCCCGCTCCTTTCTGCGAAGCCACTCCTGCCACCCTTCATTCCTGCTTGCGCAAGTGCTGGAGAAATATATTGACTGACCTGAGGTTGCATGAACAGGGAACTTTCACCAGGGAGTGGATAGTGTCCCTCCAAATTACCTGTAGACCTCAAATGACTGTACAGAGGCAGATCAGTGTTGTTATTTCTTGGCTTTGGAGTTTGCACACACAGTCTGTACTAGAAAGGGATGCAGGGTAGCTGTGCTCTGTGGCTGTGCAGTCCAGACTTGCGCGGTCCCACAACTGCATTGCTCCAAAGTTGTTGCTGGTGCACTCAGAAAGCACTGCAGAGCATTGGCTAGTATACAGAGCTTTAAGATAAAATGCTGCGATGTAAATGGATCACATCTTACTAATTGCTGAGTGCCAAACCTCGAGAACAGGACGGTAATTCTGAATCAGATCCTGCCCTGAAGGAGGCTCTCCAGAGACGCTGTGCCCTGAACTCGGGTGACAACAGAGACAGCCAATGACTAGAGGAGAGTTCTCCTGGACGGTGGTTTTTATTTAAACTACCGTTGCCTCCTCTCTGCCCCCCCACCTCCATTCACATGTTTCTTGTGCAAGATCCCTCAGGAGACCTGCACAGGAGAGTAGGATTAAGGGAAGGGGGATTAGATTTACTCATACGGCGTGACTTCCATCAGTTGCGCAGAGACTTTGACTGAAGAGAGCATGTGGACGGTATTGCTGTTGGCTGCAGCCTGCCACGGGACATAGATGAAGGCAACTGAAAGGGAAAAAATCTTGTCTGTCACCTCAGCAAGGTTTTTCTGTTGAGAGAACAGGACTATTCCCAAAATGTCAGCTCTTGGTGTGACACTGCTTATTGCCACTCTGATTCCTCCTAGTGACCTATGGGGATAGAAGGCATCTTCTGCTGAGGCTCTCTTTACACCAAGAAGCCGCTTCTGCTTAATTTAGATGTTTGCAATTGCTGTTAGGCTAGAGCAAACTTCTGAGTGGAATTTTACTGACTCCTTGTCGGCATAAGTAGTCAAAATGAAGATAGGTTTGCCTCTAGTTAATTAAACAGATACAAAGAATTGTGCCTTACCGATAGCTTTTTTTTTTTTTTTTTCCTCCAGTTTCTTTCCTGCAGCTAACATAAACTGTGATAGCAGGTGATACTATTTCTCTCTAAAATGTCTAGGTGAGTGCATGGACATAATCTTTTTATGCTGCTGCTGCCAAGAGTATCTGACGTTATTTGAATATGCATGTTTATTTTTTAGTTAATTGTCAAAGCTTATTTATTTTTCTTCATTCTACCTTATGCCTCCTTATCAGCTATTTTTCCTAAAGCCAGTGTCAGTGGGGGCAGGTGCAGGCTCCCTCTATTTGATCAAACTGTAGCAGTCTCAAAAGAAACAAACAACAAGAGTATATTACAGTGATAAATTAAGAGAATATTATGGTGATCTGCATAAGTCCTTAGAGACTAAAAAAAAAAAAAGGCTTTCATGCACTTACGAGAGTATTTTCTGTAACAAACACACCAGCACGATGAAAAAATGACATATAGTGGCTCACAGCAAAACCCTCTGAATAACTCAGTGCTTTTCAAAAGGAGACACACTCGAGACAGTTTCCTGTGAATCTTGAGCTTTTTTTTCAGGCTCAGAGTTCATCACTGACAGTCTCTAGAGGGATTCTCAAAAGAAAAGATATTGATCTAGTTCTGCTGTTGCTTAGATCAGTAGAACTAAGTCATTCTTCCTGGAGGATGTATGAGCACTTTTGAAAACTGTTTGGTAAGATGAACAAGAAAAGCCAGTCTGAACTTGTGTGTTTGAAAGCGAAGGCAATTTGTGTGGACACACTGTCAGCAAAATTCAGAAATTAAACGGAAACCTGATACAGGAGCATCCCAGAGAAGGAAAGGCTGTCTGGTTAGTGATCCTCAAATGTAAAATTATAGCACGCACAACTCTATCTGCTGTGACTGAATCATCTCTAACTGGTACTGAGGGTCCTAAAATGTTATGAACCAACTTCAGTGGTACTGCATGGATATTTCTCCACCGCTGCATCGTGCTTCATTTTAATAATCACCTGCCATAGCAAAATGCCTAGGTGCACAGGGAAGATGGATGTGTTTTGAACAGGACAGACACCAACGAAATTAAACTGCATGCTGTGTCACAAGATGCATCTCAAAGGGTGCAGCTCATGTGGAGAGAATCAGTCTCCTCCTTCACTCTGGTATATTGTATTCAGTTAGCATTCCAATAGTCAAACAACCCATTTGCTTACTGAGCAAGTTTTCTGGCACTGTTGATACCATTTCAGCTGTGTAGTTCTCTGCAACTTCCCAGTCTACATTATTGCCTGGAGGCAGGGAGGGGCCACTATTCCCCTTCGTATATGGGGAGAATCTGTACTGGATCAATGCAGACAAGCATGGGGAGGGATGTAGGGAAAGGCTCAAATGCTAAAGCAACTTCACCGGTTACTACACATTCAGGTTTGATATCAAACCTCTTCCCACTCAGGCTCTGTGCTGCAGAGTAATTGTAGCAGATCTGCTCTAAATAAACTGAAGAGGCTGAAATACTCAGCTGCTGCAGGGATGAAGGTCACATGTGTACCTACCTGGTCATTGAAATAAATTCTGACTGAAACAAATTTGGAGAAATTCTCATTTGCCGTGCTAGAGCATGCGATCTGAACAGCAAAGCCACTTATCAGTTCAACAAGTGAGGTGGTAAGACTTCCATCATTAGGGCCTGTACAGTCAAAACATTTCTGATCCAAATGAGGCAGGGATTAATTGTGTGTGCAGCAGAGATTAATGCAGGGAAGTGCTGTAATTTATGTGGTACAGGAGGTTACAGTTGATGCTGGCTGTGTTCTCTTGGGAATAAACTCAAGCCTCTCGAGTAGAAAGGCAGAGAATTTTGCGTTGTGCGCAGAGGAATTAACACTCTTCATGTAACACAAACAGTTCTGAGAAATCTAGCAAAATTAAATTTTCATCAGGATGGATTTTCCCCTCTGTTTCAGTTTCAGTTAAATACGTAAGCGTGTTACGTGGAAGATGGACTGCAGGGCGATCTGGTTATGCAGGGAGCAACACGTCCACACTTTTTGTCACATTCCAGTTTGATAGCTGGTGCAGCCTGGTCAGAAAGGTGTGTTAAATGTAGTCTGTAAATCCTTTGGTAAACTTCTGTTTCGTTACGAAGATCATGGTTCAGCATGTCTTTCTCAGTGTTGCACTGGCACTGCATCACCAAGTACTTACACTAAATAAACAAACTTTCTCAAATCAGAGAGAGTGGGCAGAAGGTGCTGAATGCACGCAGCAAGAACTGTGTAAAAATGTCCAGAAAGGTAGGGAGTGATTAGGGTGTCCTAAGCGCAAAGGAGACTGTCAGCACTCTGCAGGTGGGGGCTGCAGGGACGGGCACTGCAGGTGGAGTCTGGCTGCAGAGGCAGAGACTTTTGGTGTCCCTGGAGAGAGCACGAAGTTTCAGTTCCCTTCTTGTGTTCTTTGGGCATCTTCCACTGCTACCTAACTAACCCCAGAGAGCTACCTTACCGTAGCCCTGTGGCCAAGGACCTCATGCAGTTGCTGAGGTGTAACTCATCTCTGTGTCTCTAGAGAAACGGAGCTTGAAGGTTCATTGTCCGGCACAGAAAATTGAAGCAAACTGATGGTTGCCAGGAGAGGTCAATGTGAAGGTCTCTTGGGCCAGGAGGGCTCGCATTTACGCGAGAATGATACGCAGCATCTACAGCAACCCTCCGCAGGAATGACGCACATTACGTCACAACCTAGGAAGCTTCAGGAGTAAGGTATCTCTGACAGCAGATGGCTGTTCTGCTGTCTTTTCCCAGCTCCTGAAGCTGTGGGAGCCCTACTAATTCCATTGCTGTAGACTTGTTTGGGCACCCAGACGCCAATTCAAAGCTGTGTGGTACGGATCACAGGTACTGGGGCACAGAGAAATCTGCCACAAGTCTAGCTGTGAACTGCTGCAAATCTCCTTTACAAAGGAAAAAATAACAACTAAGAGGGAATTGAGGAAAAAGTGGTGTTGGAATCAAAGAAAAAGATGTGTCAAGTGTTTTCTCAAAACTAAAGGATGTCAGTGTTTCGTTTTTAAGTGCAAGATGGTGGGAAGACTGGATGATATGTGCTTAGAGCTTAGTAATGGACAACACCACATCTACGGCAGAGCTAGAAGTGGAAGAACTTGATCAAGATGGTGAGGACAAAGGATCTGGTAGGTTGGGAGCAAACTACTGGAAGAACTGCCAAGTGCAGGTCTAACAGCAAAGGGTTTTAACCAGTCTTCTCAAACTGGAAATTTATGCACTGATAGTGGAACACTATGAGAGTGCTTCTTTTTAAGAAAGGGAGAAAACGTGTTTCAGCTAACTACAGGCTTTTTAATATATCCATGTAATAAGACTTCAGGATGTATTTTCAAGGAAAATGTAGTTAATTAACTATATGAAAAACAATGGAAACCTAGATAAAAGGCATTCTGCTGAATTTTAACTCATGCCAGGCTAACTCTGACAAAGGAAATAAATAGTTTTACTCAAGGAGAATGTAGCAGACTTATTAGGGCACTTATTGCTACCTGGAAACTGTTACTCAAGTGGGAGCTACTGGGGTTTAGCGCAAGAACCAAAGGAAATGACAGAGGGAAGTGACTGACTCAGGTCACAAAGACTAAGGAATATGACCAACCCTGCAAAGGAAGGGGGGAAAAGCTTTGCATAGTAGTGTGGTCAATAAATTTAAGTGGAGTATGATGACTGCCTGGCTGGGATTATGTTCTGAGGGCTGGAAATGGCAAGATGATTTCAGAGGATATATACAGACTGGGACAAAGTAGGACTTGGCCCCTAGAGGAGAACCAAAGCACCGAAGTGCGACTTACTATAGGATTCTGCAGTTAATGCAGTTAATCTGTGGTTCAGCTTCGCCTTCTCAACCACTTTCAGGTCCGTTCAATCCTGCTCATGCCTTCTTGTCCCAGACCTAAGGATGTATTTTGCACGTCCAGATCCCACGGGCTCTGCTGACGCTATGCACAGCTCATAAATTCAGAACGTTCTCAAACCTAGGTGCAATTAAGTCTTCAGTACCATACTTGAGAGAGAACATATTTTTTCCTAAATTATCAAAGCAAAAAGAAGGACTACCCTTTAAGAGACTTATCTTCAGCTAGACAGAAGGAGATGGGGAGTTGGGGAGCGAGGGAGGATGCTTTTTGCATTGACCTAATCTGTGAGCTCCGGCCACAAACTTGCTGAGAAGAGCCTCTCAGAACCAGTTTTCGGGTGGTATCTCTGCTTTTTGTCTCCTGAACAGGCGGATGTTCCCTGTTTTGAAGATCAGCGTGTCAGGCTTGGACCCTAACGCCATGTATTCCTTCCTGTTGGACTTTGCCCCGACCGACGGCCACCGCTGGAAGTACGTCAACGGAGAATGGGTGCCAGCCGGGAAACCAGAGCCACCAAACCACAGCTGTGTCTACATCCACCCAGATTCTCCCAACTTCGGGGCCCACTGGATGAAAGCTGCCATTTCCTTCAGCAAAGTCAAACTTACCAACAAGCTCAACGGTAGTGGGCAGGTACGGCCTGATGTTTCCCCATACACCTCTTGGCTTCAATCGCAAGCACCTACCAATCAAGAAATATCAAGGGTGCATTTATGTAATTATAGAGGCCCTTACAGTCCTCTTCACCCACAGATGCCAATTATTCTCTGGAGGCCACACGTAAACAGGAATAAACAGGCCTTAATTGGCGCTTTCAGATTTTAATGGACTTCTTGATGTTAAGAGAGACAGAGTGCTGTGGTTTACTTAATCATCGGGGGGCTTTTCAGAGTTGGTCTTGTGTGCTGGGTTTTTTTTACGCAGGACTTCAGAGAAGGGGGAAAAAATGGTCACGGGTATTAGGTTTTTGTTGTGTTCCCCCATGTTGTTTGGTGTAAGTGGAATGTTGGCAGGAGTCAGATAGCAGAATAAAAGGCTGCTCCTAAATGAAATAATTACTATGTCTGCTTCTGCATCATGATAATTATCAATATTCTATTGAATCAGCTTTGGCCTTTGGAAGGAAACCACATGTACCAGAAATAAGTGACTTTCTCTTTGAACCCCTTAAAAATGCAAACAGGAAAATTAGTTTTGTTTCGTATTTTGTTTCTGATGATGCATCTAAAGATAAAATATTGCACAAGACCTTTTGTTTGCTTGTTTTTCTACAAAACTCCTACGTTGGAAGATACTTGTCAACTCAGAATCCATTTCTTTCCTGTAAATTTTACATGTTCTCTACCCATTATTTCCATTAGGTTTGTGAGGTACCTACATAAGCCTAGTACCCTAGTTAGGCAGGAAATTACCTCAATTTTTAGAGACTGAAGAACAGACAGATGACCTGACTTTACCTAAAGTAACACATGGAATTGGCACAAGACTTACTCTGTAGCACAGAACAGGATCTGAATTTGCAAATTCTGTCCTGAATACAGGACCTTAGAAGAGTTAAAAGCATAAGGAAAGTATGCACTGTGGAAAGAGAGGGACAACAGAAAAACAACTTGGAGGGCCAAAGACACCTTGAGGGTACAGACAGGGGAACAAGATCTGTATATACAGAAAAGCAAGAAGAAAGAAAGTAGACAGGAGGGGAGGAAAGGCTAAAGCAGAAACCAAGTCCAAAGAAAAGTTAACTAAATGGCAGACAACTGAAGCTCTCCTTGTTTGCTTTTTCAGTGCTGGCAGCAGTGTTAATGTAAACAAACCCCACTGTGTTTCAGCTTCCTCTTTTATGGTGTTATTAGAACGTATCAGCAGAAAGCACTGTTAGTCAGCTATTGGCTGTTACTCCATCTATAGACATGCAAACAGCACTTGCCAAAACACAGTTTTTTCTTTCCTGTGGTTTGCCGAAAGGTAGGAAGTCACCTACCCTTCTGCCTTCCATAATCACAAACTGGAGATCTCGGTTTAGCAGCAACTTCTGGTCTATTACAGAGCAAGAGTGAAGGAGCAGCTGTGGGATGGATACCAGAAAGGCCCTGGGGTCTGTTTGTCTGTTTTGTTTCCTGCAGATAATGTTGAACTCCCTGCATAAATATGAGCCCCAGGTACACATAGTTCGTGTCGGAGGCCCCCACCGGATGGTGATGAACTGCTCCTTCCCTGAGACTCAGTTCATAGCTGTGACTGCCTATCAAAACGAAGAGGTAGGCGGATGCCACGCTGTGCTCTTGGACATCACTGATGAGATGAATTAAATGCCTGTTAAGTACAAGATCAGCACGGATAGACTGGTCCTTTTCTCGTTTCTCCCTCAGTCCCATGCAGTGTAATGCTCCATCAGGTATAATACTGGCTTCTTTCTGCAGCAGAACACTACCCAGTCCAGTGTCTGGGTACAGCAGTAAGCCAGATATAGCTTAATATTCTGCCACTGCTATTCCAGACTGGTCCATCGGTCCTGGCACCCCAATCCGTTACTGCAAAAAACCTACAGTCAAGTCTAATATCTTTCTATAGTAAGACTGATAGTTTCAATGATAACGTTAGCTCTTCTTCCTCTTTAAAATGCACACAGTTACAGAACGGCACAGCATCCCAAAGGAAAATTTCTTTCCGACCTCTAAACTGGAACTGAGGGACGCTTTGGATTGTGACAGTTGCTCACTCGTATGCCATATCCCTTAGCTAGTGTTGCTGCAGATTTTGTTCATGTCTGGTAGGATTTCAGTGCCTCAGCTCTCTTAAAGGGTTTGCAGTCCCACAGGATTTACCAGAGTAGGCCACACCATCAGGTTGCCCCTGTCGGTGTACTGCCTGTGGCTCTGATCAGTACACAGCACCCAACACAGAGCAAAGCTCCCTCCAGCCACCCGTTGAAAGCAATATGCAGGGATTTATTTTGTTTGGCTACCCAAGGCAGTTCAACTTACTTACTCTGGAAGATGTTGTTTCGAGTCTCTATTCGAAGTTGCCTTCACTAACATTCCTTGTTTTCTGTAAACTCAAGATAACAGCTCTCAAAATCAAGTATAATCCCTTTGCCAAAGCCTTCCTGGATGCAAAAGAAAGGTGAGTTTATCTTTTTTTACTCCAGTAGTATTTTACTGCTGACATGGTTGAAACTGTGGCATCACAATTGGAAAAAGAAATTATGTAACTTAATATTGTTTCTACTCTCTTAAATCTAGAGTCACTCCACTGAAACTAGTGGGGAGACTCTGTATAATTGTTACTACAATAGATTCTAAAGTGGGTGAGTATCCTCTTTGGGAACCAAGGACGCATGAAATGAGACCGTGAATTTCCCTGGTAATGTTATGCACCACATGTGCTCACTACGCTGTACTTATGCGCCAGTGACTACCATAATTCCATAGCTGGAGGAGAATAAAAGTAAGCTGCATATGTCAAAAAGCGTAACTCAAGTGAAACTGCACTGCAGCTGTAACATAACGACACTGCTGTTACTGAACATGTGTGATAGTCTATGACGAGTTTATTAAAAGTAACCCATAGGTGCTCTCTACGCAAGAGATGCTTCTACCATCAGGAACCAATGCTGGCTTGATTATCTTTCAAAGCTTTGCATCATCGATGCTAATCAACGCTAGCTGCTAATAAATTTTGCCCAGACCTACTACGTCTTCTAATGTGACATCTCCCAGATGCCCGCAGGGGAATCTGAATTCCTTCCCTTTCCTGTCTTCAGGCTGCTATATCTCAGCACCAGGAGGGAGGGAGAATGCTGCCTTTGTCTTGTCTGGCTGAGCAGGAGGTAGAGCCCTGCTTCAGTCTGAGTGGGATGCCAGGCTCAGGCTGTTGATGCAAGCAGGAAAGGTACCCACAGCTAGACTTAGCATTCCAAGCTCAGCCCCGAGATTTGTCACAAACTTAGGCAAAAGTTTAGGGATGCTGTGACACATGATGGCTTCCTTTATGGCAGAGCACAGAAAAGTCTGTTGCTGCCTAGTAAGTGGTCAGAGATGATGGAATTCCTTCCTTTTTTCTTTTTTCTTTTTCCTTTTTCCTTTTTCCTTTTTTCTTTTTTTCTTTTTTTTCTTTTTTTCTTTTTTTTTTCTTTTTTCTTTTTTTCTTTTTTCTTTTTTCTTTTTTCTTTTTTATTTTTTCTTTTTTCTTTTTTCTTTTTTCTTTTTTCTTTTTTCTTTTTTTTTTTCTTTTTTCTTTTTTTCTTTTTCCTTTTTTCCTTTTTTCCTTTTTTTTTTTTTTTATTTTAGTGAATCGTTTTCAGTTTTTACATTTCTTTGCTGATTTCTCAATGAAAAGTTTTACCACTAGGTGTTTTCTTTCCCTTTCAGAAACCATCCCAAGGATACTCCAGAAACAGTCTCTGAAGGTCAACATATGACATATTCTCACTGTAAGGTTTTTATTCATGTGAGCTGGAGGTTTTGTGTGATATGATAGGTGCTGGGCACTTGGGATCTGCTTAACTGGTTCAGAACAGCGTTTCACTCAGTCCTGAGCTGCTCATAAAAAGGGACACTTTAAACAAACAAACAAAAAAAAGATTTAAGAAACCTCAGTAGGAAATCATTAAGTAGTTTCTGCAGGAGGATCATTGTTCTTATGATCCAGTTTTTGATATTAAATGTAATCCAGAAAAAAAAATACTATTTTTTTGGGGCTTTCTTTCCATTTGTTTGTTTTTATAACTGAATATTCTTGTCACCTATAAAACTACCTTTCCCTGTTGAGCAGCTCAAAAGAATACATGGGAAGAGCCAGAGGTTGCATTCATTCTAACGATGATCAGTTTTTCTTTAACTTGCTCTTTGACAGTAGTGACATTTTCTGTTAGTTTGTTTTCAGGTCTTGTTTCTAGTGGTGTGGAGGGTTTTTTTTGTTGGTTGGTTATTGTTTTTTCAGTTGCTCCATAAACCAGTATTTTAGAATCAGTTTGCTATTCCTGAGGCACAGCTGATCTGCAGGAAGGCTGGTTACTTTATTGTACTGCCGTGTTTTAGTGCAGTAATAGTTTTCTTCTCTCTTTCCTCTCAAAGTGGGTGGCTGGTTGATTTCCAACCCAGACACAATGTGTGCGTCAGGAAGCTCTAATTATCAGTACACTGGACCTTTGTCTCTGCCAGCTCCACACACTCCCCACGGCTGCGAGCGATATTCCGCACTGCGAGCGCATCGGGCTGCTCCATACCCACCTTCCTACATGCAAAGAAACCATTCGCCTACAGGTACACCGATAACGCTGCCTTGCTTCTGGGGAACAGGCGCGGTCAGCCTGACTGACCCTTGCTGCTTTGGTAACCAAAGCCGTCAAACAATCAAAAGCTGAAACAAGGAAAGAGCGTGATGAGTCGCTGTAACAATCGAAACTGAAGGCTGCATGCACGGAGTATGTTGCAGGCAGCAAAATAAGTGGTGCAGAATTGCTGGGTGCTCTGCAACTGCTAATTATAAATAAGAGTGATTGATCTTGCTTTAAGTACGGCTCCCAATTATTACAAAAGTATCAAAGCATTGCAGGCACTCTTTTAATGCTGTGCCAGGAAGCAGTTGCTCTCTCAGGTTGGAGCAGTCCTTAGGAACATGGTGGAAGCTGATGTGAGGGGAGGGCATTTTGGGATTGCCAGAAGGTCCTTCAGGTAGCACCTGCTCTCTAGATCTGGGCGTGCAGGTACAAAACTGGTTCTACTGTGATCAGAGGAAACTGGCCAGAAGGGTAAGGATAAAGTAATCTGTTCACTAGCTATAATTTAGCAAAGCATCCTGTGTAACTGAAATATTTAAGCTAAAGCTATACAGACACCTGTATCAAAGCATTGCCAGTCACATGGCAGTTGTCAATGATCAAAAGATTCCTGCAGAAATGCACATCCTGCATCGATCATGCAGTACCTTCTTGTATATCACAAATGGAATTGCAACGACACATTGCTACTCCCTTACTAAACGAGCGAATTTTGTCCTTTTTAGTCAGGGACCTCATGATCAGATTGCTTCCTCAAGCCTATACCCATTTTTTGTTACCTTAAGACATCGTCTCTGCAATAATCATTGATGATTTGTTTTTTCCCCCTCAAAGTGAATTTGTTGGAGAGCTCCAGCAATAACCTTCAGGTCTTCTCAGGACATGACAGCTGGACCTTGCCACCATCCCCACACACTAATTTGCTCTCAGTGCCGCACACCAAGGCAGCTGCCAGCCCTGGGCCCAGGTAAGGTTACAGGAAAACTGCTGGTTATAGGAGCAGTGAAGCTGGTAGGACTGTCATAAGGCTTTGCTTGTGCCTGATTTCTTAACCAATTCCACCTCTACTAAGTACACAGTCTTCCTTAGGTAAGTCACTCCTTGACCTCAATTTCCCATGTGCAAAACGAAGACGCTGTTTACCTGACGGGCCTATCTGACAGTAAAGTTTGCCTGTGGTACAAGAACATGAAATGTTACAGAAACAGTGGTTATTGGTATATATGCACACCTGCTAATGTCCCTCCAATGTTCCCTCTGGTACAGAATATCCCAGGTAAACGTATTCCAGAGGTCTCAAAAAATGAGTTTGCACAGATGTCAGCTTGCCTGTTGTAATTTTAGCCTTTTTTATCACGGACCTATTGATATTCAATTTACAACATATGGAGTGTTTAATCACAACTAGGCTGTATAGAAATGGCTGGGATAGCGAATCACTTTAAGAATAAAAAGGGTAGGTTTCTTATTGCTAAAAGATTTAGTACAGACTTGACCTTATGAGGAAACACAAATGAGATTTAGTGTAGGAATGAGAATTAGGATGCCTGGATTCTTTCCATCTCTGGAAGAGAGAGTTATCCAATGTTAAATACAAGGACTGCCTATTCCTACCTTTTCACTGGCGTGGGTTCATGCAGGGGTGGGTTTCCAGGTGAGACTGGAGGAATGTAAGCCCACATGGTAGGGTGAAGTGAAGGCTCACCACGGTCTCCAGCTCCTCTGCTTCAGCACAGAAATCTCCTGTATTCTTGGCACAATGTTACAGTTCCTCTTGAACTCCTCTATCCTGTGCAGCATATGCTGGGAGCAGCAGTTAAGATGCCACACTAGGAAGAGAAGGAGAGGGTTCTCACTATGTGTCACCTCATGCTTCGTGTAACCCAAGTGAAAAATGGGGTCTTCCACGGGCTGATGTGGATCACATCAGGACTGTGCCTGCCCTGGTAATTCACACTTTATTTCATGCTTTAACTGGCACCCAGAATTTAAAACATGCCCCAAGTGCCCAACCTGAGATTCCTGGACAGACCCTTCTGACACGCCGCTTTGTCTTCTGCCCTGTTGAAATCAATGGGAGCTTCGTTTTTCCCTAGCGCTTCTGAAAGCCAGGATCTTGGAATAGCCACAGAGAACTTGGTTCTCCACAGTCAGCGAGAGTTTTCAAGACAAATTATTTTTCTCTCACTGTTCCTCACTATTCTCTTGGATGAAACGAGGATCCTCCTCTGCTGCAGGGGTGTAACAGTGCTTAATTCATGTTGCAGTATAGAAATATTGTTAATGGGGCCTCTCTTCAAGGACACCAAGTCTAATGGCCACTGGTGGTTTTTCCCTTAAGGTAGATCTAGTTCAGTGACTTGATTGGGATAGCTGCTTTTCAGCAGATAATGTACTCGACTGTACTGAAGTAAGTCTCATGCTGCAGGTTTTTGAATGTTTTCAAAAAGTCATTCAATTTGTACTACATTTTTTTTTTTTTTCTTTCCAGCCACTACCCTTGTCTGTGGACAGTGAGCAACAGTGCTGTGAATGTCACCAACCCAGGAAGCGAGGTGAACAGCAGCACTTCAGGCATATTTCTAAGGGGTAATGTCCCCTTACCTACTGCATCTTCATCAGTCCAAATCCCTCTGCAGGGAACTGTGTCTGGAAGCATGGACACACAAGGGGAAACCACTCTAGCCAGACTCGCTGACTCGGCGTGGACATCCTCCCACTCCTTTTAATGGACAGGCCGCTCACAAGGAAAGCTCAGCCAAACAAGAGTGACACAAATGGCAAAGGATCCCTGGAGCTGCAGCTCAGAACAGGGATGTGTATGCAGAAAATCTGTCATCAAGCATCGCTTTACGTCATGTACCTCTTGTGTGCCAGGGAAACGAAAATGCATGATGCAAGGGCAGGAAATGTTAGGGGAACTGGTTGTAACTTTCCTGCCATTTTAAGAATGGTGTCCAGAAAGAACATTTATAGTTGGCTTTGCATCTTTCTTGCATCGAAATGATCAGAGACTTGGGACTGAGTGCAGCAGAGATGGCACCTGGGTATTTGCATGTCGTTTTAGAAGAGTCCTTTCCGTAAATAAAGGCTAATTCCATGGAAATTGTGAGCAAGGTTGCAACCAATAATTTGAGGTGACAGCAGTGTTTTAAAGACATCCTGAATTCATCACATGAAGGTTTCCACAATACCTGAAACTAAGATCTTCAGGGGAATGAGATTAGTCTGACACCCTAACGCCACCTGCTTACAGTGTTCTCTGTCCCTTGCCCTTCTCCAGCTCCTGTATGCTCTTTCTGTGCTTACGGATAAACAACACGCTCAAGCTGAAAAAGCAGCTGCATTGTAGCAGCTGGTGAAGGGCATCTGGTTTAGCACTTATAGTCTGATGTGAAATGAAAAGTTCTGACGTTTTCTGTATGTGCTGTTTTTGAGAGGGTGGAGGGAAAAGAATTATAGGAAAGATATTCAGCTTATGTTTCCACTTTGCTTCCGGTACAGAGTATAAATAAAACACGAATTAACGGTGTATTATGGTTTCAGTGCCATTCCAAGCTGTAAACATTCAAAACAGTCTTCTTTATCTAAAACCCTCTGAGGGAATTTAAATTAGCTCTGCCAGATGCACGTTGACAGGAGTTTTCTATTCCTCTGCTAGCAACTGGCTGTATGATCTTGAGCATGTCTTTACACCTCCTTCACCCTCTCATCTTTTGTCTGTTTGAGCTTCCTTTTTCAGGCAGCAGCTTTTCCTTCCCTATGTGAGTATACAACATCCAGCATAGCAGAAGCCTGATCCTGTCAGCAATACCTACCTACAAGGGTAACGTAAATCATAAGTTATACCCTTGTCCTTATATAACTTATATTCCTTGTCCTCTCAATCACCTCCTCAGGCAAGCCCTATCACGTGCTTTCATCCACACAGGCCTGCTGAAGCACTTGCTTTGCACCAAGGGAGCAGGAGCAAAACATGTTAATATGAGTTACAAGCTGTGCTCTTCTACTCTATGCTGATGTACGTTTTCCTGTCTGAGCGGCTGTCAGTTGCAGAAACTCCATCCAATATCAGACAGCATGTGTGAAGGTGGTGGTTTATTTCACGTTCTTAGCACGGAACCATCCCCTTAAGGTGCATTCAATGCTATGCAGTCTCATGACACCCCCGCCTGGCCTTTCAGATTTACTGCAGGCTGCGCTCAAGGATGCTGTTAGTTTTACTGATGTGTGCTGCTATCAGCTGAAAGCAAAGCCACGAAGTTGCTTCTGGTGTGCATTTCTGTGAAAAGAAGCATCACTCAAGCAGGAGCTAATAGCAGAAGGAGAAAAGCTCTGTAGCCTACTATCAATCTAACTGCTAGCAGTTCTGACTTAAATCTGCCTTTCCAAATTCTGCCTGAAGCTCAGTGACTAATTTCTCAGTATTGTCTTTCTCTGCCTTGCAGCTAGAAATGTGAGCAGATGTCTCTCTCACAAATAGCTCTGCTTTACAGATGAGGCTTATTAATTAATGTATGCTACCCTCTTCTGGCTGTTCAGATCCCCACATACACAGCATGCACGGTCTACATAAAACGTCTGTAGATGCTAAAAGAGGAAAGTGATGGCTTTTCTATGTTCCAGGGCTTGCTGTGCTTCCTTCATGGTTATTGAGTTGGATAATTGGTTAGTTTACCCTTATACTGTGTAACAGTAACAGAGAAGTGATCATAAGAAGTTAGTTTGCAAACTGCAATTGTATTTCACAAATAAACAATCTGGGAGAAAATCCAGTTAGCTTTCCTGATAGCCCCACTGGGTTGATAGGACTGGAAAAGGATGAAAATGGACAGGCAGAAGAATCAATTTCCTTATCAGTGTAAAAGCAGTCGTGACTCATGTCACAGGAGGCAAAAAGTTCTGAGCTCTCAGGAGTAAACCAAGTTTTCTGTCCTTGCAGAAAGTCTGATTTAGCCAAAGCCCGAGAAGTGACGTGGTAGGATAGAAATACCCCAGGCTTGCTCACTACCTTGAAATTTTGCCGCTTTGATAAAGGCTTTGAGAATCGGTCTCTAGCTAGGGATGACCCGCTTCCAAGGAGCAGTGGGAGCACTGCTTTTGCTGTGTGTTGACAAGAAAAAACAGTTTTAAATTTGCAGGCCTCCCTTCCCTAGCAGAAGTGCTATTCCCTGCAGCACAGCTGCCTATCAGGGTGCTTGCAGCACTCTCCTCCCTGGGGAAGAAGGGCCCTCAAACGGCACATAAACCATTCCCCTCACCACAAGCCACCATTCTGCATCTGGCAGACTTCTGCTCCTGTCAGAAGCACAGCACAATCATTTCTGACTGGTTCCTTTCACTCGCTGTTCTACCCGATAACTGAAAGCGCAGCAAGAGAAGCAGCAGCACTCACTTTACATATTTTTGGGAAAATAAAAAAAAATAAAAATAAAACACCAACAATTCCTCACGACC
Source organism: Alectura lathami (assembly GCA_013399715.1). Lineage (NCBI taxonomy): Eukaryota > Metazoa > Chordata > Aves > Galliformes > Megapodiidae > Alectura > Alectura lathami. The sequence continues at coordinate 1,263 of VXAV01000187.1, read as the reverse complement.
TATGCCGCCCCGGCGGCGCTGAGGCAGGCCGCGCGCGCGCCTTCCCGCCCCCTGCCGCCGCTGCCCGCCGGGGCGCCGCCATTTTGGCCGGCGACGAGCGGTGGTGGGCAGCCAGAACCGTGCTCGAAGCCGGGGATTTATCTCAGTTATGGGTATTATGCTGGAACATTCAGGGTGCTGACACTAAGAATCGCCCTGATTACAGGGCATTGGTTGAAGCCCGTGTTTGTGCCGTGTACGTAGTTGAAACTTTGGAAAGACAAGGTCATCCCTAGGAAAGAGCTGTTTTCCTGGCCTGCTTTGCACTGTTTGAAGAAGAGAGGCTGTTCCTCATGCGCACGATGGCATCTGTCGAGTGTCGGCATATTCTGAAAGGCAGGTCACTGGGGGGGGAGGGCAGGGGAGGTGGGGATAAACCCACTTCGTGCCGCCGTTTCACCTCTGCCTAGACACAGCTTGCTTGTCCTGTCTGCTCAAGCAGCGAACTCCCTGGAATCAGGGCAGTCTCTCCCTGTGTTTTCTGTGTGGTTTCCAATTGTGTTTGCTGTATAAAACAGGGCTTTTAGTTACAAACATAATGATAAATAGCTGTTTTGGCTTAAAATCGCAGATACTGATACTATGATAAATTAGCTGTGTTTGCATGGTAAGAGGTGAGGGTTTTTGTGCCCAGTGTTTATTGCTGCTACTGTTATAAAATGTTTTGTTGTTGTTGTTGTTGTTGTTGTTTGTTTTTAGTATTTTGAGGAAAGACCCATCTTCACTGATAATTTTAAATATTCTTGGAGAGGTCAAAGCATTGTTTAAAATGTTCAGAGTGATGGGTGAATGCCAGTAGTTCTACCTGCTCTGAATTTCAAAATGAAAGGCTTAAAAAATAATTAATAATAAAAACATTTTAAGGGCTCTGAACTCCAAAAGTTGAGATGTCTGCTGTCATGTAGAGGGCATGGGGAGGGACAGACACCTGAACAAACGTTAGGTCTGTAAGAACTATATGATTGCTTACTTTTTTTTTTTTTTTTTTTTTTCTTTTCCCAAGCAAAGTCTGTAAGAATAGCTTAAAAATTACTGCAAAAATTCTTTAGTAAATCGTTTTCTATAATGCTGGAGTACATACTTATATATGTGTATATTTAAAAAGACCCACACTTCTGAAAAATGTGTTCGCATCTTCTTCGGTTTCTTTGTGTCCTTGCATGACGGCTATGACTGTGCTTTTTAGATGCTGTATCTCTGAATTTCTCTTGCCCTGGCCTCTGT
>VXAV01000186.1:403893-428935 GCA_013399715.1 Alectura lathami | reverse complement strand
GGACAGGGAACTGCTGGAGAAGGTCCAGCGCAGAGCCACCAAGATGATTAAGGGAGTGGAGCATCTCCCTTATGAGGAAAGGCTGAGGGAGCTGGGTCTCTTCAGCTTAGAGGAGACTGAGGGGTGACCTAATTCATGTTTATAAATATGTAAAGGGTGGGTGTCAGGAGGATGGAGCCAGGCTCTTTGCTGTGACATCCAGTGACAGGACAAGGGGCAATGGGTGCAAGCTGGAACATAGGAGGTTCCGCTTAAATATGCGGAGAAATTTCTTCACAGTGAGGGTGACAGAGCACTGGAACAGGCTGCCCAGAGAGGCTGTGGAGCCTCCTTCTCTGGAGACATTCAAAACTCCCCTGGGCGCGTTCCTGTGCGATCTGCTCTAGGTGTTCCTTCTTCGCCAGGGGGATTGGACTAGATGATCTTTCGAGGTCCCTTCCAATCTCTAACATTCTGTGATTCTTGAAGTGTGACCCTACTAAGGCATTGAATGTCAGCACAGATTGTCTCAAATTCTGTACATTGCTGTGAATTGCTGATTTACGTAGTTTCCATTACATAGTAAGTATTACATAGTTTCCTAGTTTAAAATTAAACTTGTGCTTGTAACTTTCCTATTTCTTTTTATGTAGGAAGCAGTTGTTTTGAATATGTTCACCGGTATTACTGCATTTTATTTTCTTCAGTGACATGCTTGCATGCATGTGATGGAGAACTCTTTCAGAAAATGTGAAAAATTTCTAGTTTGAAAAGCGGAATTTTTGTATTAAATAATTGACTGATTAATATAGTTCTTATAATTCTCACCATTGTTTTTATTGTTGTCAAGTAATAGACATTTCATAAGTTTTTGAGTGTACAAAAAATAACTTGGAAATAGTGAATTTGGTGGTGTTATTTTGTGTGAAACAATCAGCCTGTCCCATTGCTAGAAACCTATTTTGGATGTATGTTTTGTCACTGACTTCAGTCAGGAAGAAGTGCTCAGCTGGCTGCACTCAGGCCTAGTATGGAGTGTTGTTAGTACACCCCTACCACTTCAACACTTTCCCAGATTTGTCAGCTGGAAATCGTGAGGGAAGTGGAAGTAGTTTATTACTATCCTGTGTTAATTTCTTTTTATATCCTTGCTTCTTTCCAGCTTTAACAACATGCAGTTACGGCTCTGTACACACATCTTTTGGAATGTACTTGTGTTTTTCCTCAGTGACATACATTTTTTTTTTTTTTTTCAAGTTGCCTCAATATTTTTCTGAAATTTCTGTTTGAAACAGAGGTGTTTGCTCTGATAGAGGGATAAGAAAATAGAGCCCAATCAAAGGGTTTTGTAACTGGTATATTTTAGGCTAATTACACAATGGCTTCATGGCAGTAAAACAGTCGAGTCAAAGGGGAGTAATACTGTGAAGCTGATTAGCATAAAAATAGTAAGTTTAATGAAGAATCATGGAGAGTAAGAATTAATTAAACCAATGTGGTCCCTTGTTCTTTATCCTTGCTATTAAATACAAAGTAAGAAATAATACATTTTATATACACAGTGGATTTCAGAGCAGCTTTAACTGACTGGGTCATATTTTTATATAAATGTAAGAGGTTGCTCTCTTCTAGAGTTAAAGAGGAGAAACAAGGTACTGGTAGAAAGCAGATACTGTGAAATACCTCGATTGTCATGTTGAAATAGTTTAGTTGCATGTCTGTAAGAATAACTCCAGAAAATACCCAAGCAAAACCCACTGAGATCATTTCACATGCATTACAGATCCATTCCAACAATAAATAAATGTTAGTGCCTAATATGCTTTTGAGATGATCTGAAGTCAAACTTGAATTGCCATATAAAATTCTGTCATCACAGTAGTTGCCAAGCCCTGAAGTGTTTTGATGAAGTACAGAATCAGGGGCAGGGGGAAGCCATTGCCCCTTGAACAATGAAATGTACCTTGTTGAGTGCATGTTCTGAAGATGCTTGTCTTCTTTCTCAGCTGTTCTCTTTTCTCTACCGCTGTTCTCAAGTGCCTGATTACCCTTTTGGTAGAACTGGAACTACTGATAGTTTTGACTGACTGGAAGTAGTAGCAGTGAAAGCATAATGCGATTGTTACGGACATTCGATGATGGATATAACAGCAGTTCATAATACTAACATTAGTGCTTTGTATTTTATAAGCATTTGTAAATATCCACGTTTCAGTGCTAAATCAGAAGGGAAAAAGTGAAGCTTTGTATTTTAAAATGATGCTGGATAGGAGGATGATTTCTGAGGGTATCCTTCTGGTTACATGATGATAATGAATGCTAAAAACACATTCTTACATGGCTTCTTTCTGGCCCCAGTATCAGTTTATTTCAGCATATTAAATAAATAATAATAAATAAAAACAAAACCTGTACTTAAGGAATTAAGGTGCAATAGACTTGCACTGAGTTAGTCATGGAATGCTCTTTGTGTTATATACCAGGTGAAGATTTATTTTCATGAAACCAAAAACTGGGTATATAGCTACTTCTGGTGTGACAGATTTTTAGAAGTGGAAATAGAAATAAACTTATTGTATTAATCTCAGCAAGTTTGTGTCTTCTGTAATTACATACATTGTAAGGTGTTACTCACTTTGGCTCTGTGCCTTGTAAAAGCATGCCCATTGTTCCTGTTCTGCAAGCCTACAAACCAAGGTGGGCAGTTCAGTAGGCAACCTGTAAGGTGGCAGAGAGCCAACTTCATACAGAAAAATGTTTCACATACATAAATGATGAGCAGAACACTTTTTTCTCTCTTTTTTTTTTTTTTTCTCTTTTGAAACTTGAGTAAGTTTAATGCATAGGAAATGCAAGTTATCTCTGTGTAATATCTTCTCCTTTGTAACCTTTAAAGTAGCCATCCCACCGGAAACTTTGCTGTGCTAGCATATAGAAAAGCAGTCTGATGTGACATTTGTTTCTATTTGCTGCACGGTTAGAGTAGCAAACCATCTGTGACTTCTTGTGTTAGATGATAACACAGTCTTAAAGATGTAGGGAGCGTGTGTAGATATATCTTAGCTTAAGAACGCAAACATAAAAGAATATTGTAAGAAGTTATGAAGATGCTGTCTTAAAAAGAGAAATTGAACAGAGACTAGAAATGTCATGAGCTATATTCTCATAAGCATTCATCTAATAGATATCTAACATATTTTAAGGCACTCGAAGGCAGAGAAAAACCTTTTGTTTTAGTAAGGTAACATGGTTTGTAAGGTATGTCAAGTGTTTTGTGCATTTTTTTGGTCATCTTTGTAGTGCTAGGTGTAGCGTATGTTTGAATGTACAACATATATGAATGTTGACATAAAAGCTGTTTTATAGTAAAAGCAGACGTTATTTTATGTAGGAAAAGGCATTATGGAAATAGAGTTAGGAGGGAAGCTATTAAACAGAAGCAGTGAACCAAGCACGTTTTTACATCGCTTACTTGGTTCTTCAGGAGAAAGGTCTAGATGAAGGAAACCTCCAACCCCTCTGCTACTGCCTTAGCAAAAAGATGTGTGCTGCTGCATAGAGACACAAAGCTATGTTTTTATGTGAAAAATGATTGCTGAAGATGGTCATACAAACTGCAAAGCCTTGCTGTGTTGTTTCATATCTTTGTTTCAAGGAGAGCAGTTGTGTTGTGAGGGCTTCCTGGCAGGCCCCTTTGGGGAGCCAGGGACCTGCACCAGGCCTTGCGCAGGCTGTGAGCTGGGGTCGAAGCTGGGGCCCGCGTGTGGAGCGGGCCTGTCCCTGCTGGCTGCTCCTGCCCGAGGTTGTCCCTCCCACAGCAGCTGGCCCTTGCCCTTGCTGTAGGCCTCACCTCCATGTCTGTTGACAGCTCCTGAACAACGCTTCCAGCTGTGTGATTTGTTAATTTATTAAACTGCAGTAGATATCAATGGTTTGTAGGAGCTCATCCTGTGTGAAGTAATGCTTGTTTCTCACTGATTGTACAAGACTACTGTATTGATCACAGTGCTTTCAGTTTCACATTAGGACTTACAATTACTTAATATTAGATTGGATAGAATACTCTACTGCGCTCACTGAAATCAGTGAAATGACTGAAATACCAAGAGCTGAATATAGAGATAATGTTTTTGTGAAATTTTAGAATGCTTTGTGCTGGGGATATGGATAAAGTTCAGTACTTCAGTGAGTACTTAATTAATATGGGACCACTTCATTTTCATTATTAAGCTTATCACATCACAGTGATTAAAGATAACTGTAGCATGAATAGGAAATAAGAAGTCTTGTTTCTTGCTCAAAGGGATTTTTGATTTATATTGAAAAGAGAATTATGTTCTTATATGAAGAACTTTTGTAAACCTCTTCATCTCGTATTGTTTGTTTATACTTTCCCTTTTTAAAGATTTACGCTAACCTACTGGAAATTTTATTGTAGAAGGACATGCTCTGGCAAGTGTGCAAAGCCATGATACTTCTCTTATCCTGGTAATTTTATTGTGTTTTCTTGCTATATGCAAATTAATTTTTAAGCAGTTAATACAGCTTTTAATCTGCAATCCAACAATGTATTTATGGTGTTGCTTTTATGAAAAGCTAATCTTTTTTATCTTCAACAACTGCATCTCTTTAGAGATAATATTCCTTAACATAAACAAAACTAATAGATTGAGTTTGTTCTCTAGCATTTCCTGGATTTCGTACTTATGCTGGTAGCTGAGGTCAGACTTCCGTTTTCCAGGCATTTGCGTTTTGATATACATCGCTTACGTTTGGTCACTTGTGTTTATTGTGCTGCTTACCTAGCATTTCATTGCTTTTAAATATACCCATGTAAACTCAGTTTCTGTATGAGTAGGCTCACTATAAATATGGTATGCAGATTTTTATGAAGAGTATTTTATTACTGCGTATTTCACTTTGAAAAGTTTATTATATGAAGTGGTCACCAGCTTTCATATTTGTATTTTCTAAGTTGAAGACAAAAAGAGAACTTCACTATTCAGGAGCTGTAATTGAGAATAATTGTTCTGCTAACTATTGAGGAGACCTGGAACAAGGCAAAATATTTCCATCTTAACCAATGGATGATCAATAGTAGTACCAAGGAATAATGGAGCAACTTTGTCTCGTGTTGTAAAGAGTGGCACTTTTACTCCTTTTTTTTTTTTTTTTTTTAAGGCATCACCCATCCTCCCAGCAGGAGGGATTGAACAGTGAAAAGGTTAGTAGGTGGTGACATGCAGCATCTGTGGAGAGCAACTAGGTGGGAGGAAGGCCTGATGATAAACTAGCTGGCTGCAAATGCAGTCAGGAGGTAAAACTGGCAGTTATTTTGTGAGCAAGAGAAAATAGTTCACATAGGCCTTGAAAGATCAGGGATGACTAATTTTCTTACCTAAGCACAGCTGAAGCCTTCACAAAAGGTATGGAAATGGTGTCTCAGAGGAAAAAAAGATGTGCTAGGGTTGTTCACAGCTATGTGTGTGTGTGGATTAGAGCAGGTTATTGTTACGTGTGTTTATGGTCAGGTGTTGCAGTAATTGCACATCCTTTGCATTTTACTTCTCAAGCATGTTTTGCGTGGATGGATATGAAGGTGCAGATCTTAAAAAATGTGTGTGGATGAAAGGATACACTGGATAAAAGGTCTTGAGTTCTGGCTGCTTTTCCACTACTTTGGCATGAGAGAACACCCACAGGTAGTGTTCCTTGCACTGATGTCTGTCCAGGACATTAATGTGGAAGATCCTGCAGCAGGTTATACCAGGGAGCAACCTTGACAGCTGCTCTGACTGAGGAAAGCAAGTTACACATTGTTCTCACTTGTTGTGAAGAGATAGATGAAGAAGGAAGAAGAAAGTGTTCTTCAGAAAGAAAACTGACTGCTGAGGTAAGAAGTTACAACTGGATTCTGAACAAGGAACAACTTTTTCACTTAAAACAAACAAAAATACTAAAAATAAAATTGAAATATAAATAAATCCAATGTTATTAGACAATTATAGGTGCAGGAATTACAGACCTCTAGGAAAGTGGTTTCAATTCTCAGGGAATTTTTTCCAAGTAAAATAGTGATCGTTTGACAAACCGTCTTGGAGTAAAACTTTCAACATTTTCAATGTGGATTCAACTATGAGAATTTGTAATTTAGGAGTAATAAGATATATGCACCTTTTTCACATTGCTTTTAAAAACCTCTGCTATTGCTGTATGCAATAAATAAATAAAAAAAAGTGAAAGCAAGATATTCTGTTGTTACAACCTGCCTGAAGAGAAAAGTAAACCTCTTTAAACCGAGTGTTTTCTTTAAAATGAAGACTTCTTGTGGCATAAGCTAGTGTGCCTTTGTTGTTACAGCTGGATCAGTTTAAACTTGTTCCCTGCTTCCCTCAAGCCTTGCTGTGCCTTGGAGCTCACTCAGCCCACGCGACATCTGGCACGGGGGAGGAAGAGGACCTTGGTAGTGTCTGGACATGCATTGCGGACATTTCTACATGTCCGAGCTCCTCTGTTGCTCTTGGTATAGTCAGAGGAGAGGAGCTCCAGTATTTCATCCTAATATATGTCTTTTTTTTTTTTTTTTTTTTTTTTTTTTTTTTTTTTTTTTTTTGTCTTTCTGTTTTACTTTTCAAGAGGAAGTTTTTGATTTGGTTCCCTCATCCTTCTGCTGGTCTTCCTCCATCTGGGGCAGCGCCAGACTGTTTCTAACTGTGGCCAGTGCTCAGGGAAGGTTTTAAACTATCAAGCATTTGCTATTTCTAGCCACTGTGCTGGAGATCTTAGCTTTTCGTAACCCAAATTGAAAAGGTTGTGTTTATATTAGGAAAAGAGCAGCTTCTTTTGCAGTTGCTTTGAGAATATACTGACAGTGAAACTGATTTAAAATAAAGATTCATAAGATGCAGCTAGGTTTGCTTTAAACAGTGGCTGAGCATAAGTAACGTGTTTCAAGTACATCAGAGCTGAAGAAGTCCTCGTCTTCATATATGTAGTTTGGCGTTGTAACCTGTGCTAAGTCTTTTGTAAAAGAAAGTACATGAGAGTCACTGCTGTCATTTTTCCCTGTGCCCAGGAAGCCGCCCTTGTGCTGCATAGATAGCCTGTGGATCGTGAGCTGGGGACATCACATAGATCAAACACAGACCTCTTACTGGTACTTGTCATTATGCTGTTGTTTTTCATGTTTTTGGTGCAACAGCTGCTTTTTGTAATCGGATCTCAGTAAACTGTAATTTGTGACCGACACAGTGAGAATGGATTAGTTTAAATATCTTGATGATGATGTGATTAATCCCATGAGATGATTCCTAATACTTCATAATTCCTGCTGATTTTTTTTTTCATTTGAGAAGGATTTTTTTTTTTTTTGTGATTTGTACGGAGATTGTAGCCCTCTCTGTGCCCCTCTTTGTAATATTTGCTTCTTGCAATTAATAGAAAGTGTTATCTGCTCTCCTTAACACCTTGAATGCTCCTTTTGTTGTTGCTGTTTCCATTGTCCCTCTGTTTTTATCTTCAGTTTCCAGATTGTCATGAGTCATGGCTGCTGCCTTTATGTTTTTCCACTCTTGCATGTAGATAGGCAGTTTATCGGTGGCAGTTTTAGTAGTGGGTTATGTGACATTCAGTGCTGCACAAGCAAAGGACTGTGATGTCCACGGACAAGAAACCCAAGCTTTAGAGAAGACAACTGTCCCATGAGATGGCTTTATGTCTTGTCAGGCTCCTGAGGTTCTGAAGGTCAGCATCCCAACTGCACCCAAGGCCTGGAAGAAGCATGTCTCTGTAAACACCTGTCTGTGGCACGAGCCTGAATGACAATGCAGTGTAGATGCCTGTGCTTCAGAAAGTTAAGGCTCTCTAACATTTTACCTTGAGAGTGTTGCTGCTGTTATTTTAATGTGTACTACAGTCATTTATTAAAAGACATACCTATTGGAGGATCACTTTGCCTTCCAAAGTCATAGAATCATAGAATGGCTTGGATTGGAAGAGACCTGGAAGCCCACCCAGTCCCAACCCGCTGCCATTGGCTGGTTGCCACCCACTGGATCAGGCTGCCCAGGGCCCATCCGGCCTGGCCTTGAGCACCTCCAGGGATGGGGCAGCCACAGCTTCTCTGGGCAGCCTGTGCCAGGGCCTCACCACCTTCTGTGTAAGGAATTTCCTCCTAGCATCTAACCTAAATCTCCTCTTTTTTAGTTCAACCATTCCCCTTGTCCTATCACTATCTGCCTGTATAAAAAGTCACTCTCCCTCATGTTTATAAGCTCCCTTCAGGTACTGGAAGGCCGCGATGAGGTCTCTCTGGAGCCTTCTCTTCTCCAGGCTGAATAAGCCCAACTCCCTCAGTCTTTTTTCATAGTAGAGGTGCTCCAGCTCTCTGGGCATATTTGTGGCCTCCTTTGGACCTCTTTCTTGTGCTGGGGGCACAAGTGTGAGAGATGATGTGTTCAAGAGGAATTTGAGTTACCGTGGTGTTTGAAGTTTAATTTCACCAACCTTGCTATTCAGAGAAGTCTTTGAGAACTCCAGGGGGCAGCTTACCTTTGTTTTTGTTGCTCTTTGGAATTAGAGCTTAAGGTGATGATCCAAGATAAAGAAAAAATTATTGCATTATTAAAATTATATCATTAAAGGAGCTCAATGAAATGTTGAAAAGCCTTTTAAGAGTGGGCCATGAATCGAGTTTTTACTGGAAAAAAATTGTTTAGGAGGTGATTTATTGTGAATGATTTTGCATTAAACTTCAGAGACGCTGGTTTGTTATTTTCATCATACGTCTGAAGTTTAAAATCTCCAATGCTTATAATGCATTTCAAAACGGAACCATTATTGCAGTGAATCTTTGAGCGTAGGTATTAGATTGTTGAAGGAGAGCATCCAGTATTTCAGTACAGATCAAGGATTTTGCATCTTGGGCTGTATTTTTGAAAATCATCATAGTTATTGCCTTTTAAACAAGAATGTACCCATATCTTCAGGTAAATCTATCTTATCTAAGTCTGGAAACCCCATTTTGATGAGTATGTAAAGAATTGAAATAATGCAGTTTGTCTGAACAGAACAAAATATCAAAATCAACCCAGAGCAGTTCTTATGCAACAGATAGTTCTCCCCTGTTCCTTGTTTTGTGTCCCATTTGTTTCAGAGGGCCTTATTGCATTATTACTATATAAATAGAGCTGTTTCATGAAACAGATGGTTTAAAAATAGGGCTGTCTGAAAACAAACTGAGCAAGTGAATGCTTTTCTGTTGTAGGATAAAATTTGTGGAAATGTTGGATTCATTAAAAATCCACTTGCTTCACTGCCATTCCTAGTCTTTTAGGGGCTAACTTCATCTGTCGCACAGCACCAAGCGTCTCACTCCTGATTGTCAACATTTCTTACAAGATGGAGAACTGGATTTCTCATTCGTCTTTCGGTGGTGATTATAGTTACTGAAAGGCTGAAGCTGGAGTTGAATGAATTCTAGCCTTTTTTGTAGAGACCAGTGGGAATGCTTATAGTGTCTTGAATGAAATTTTTACCATGATTGCAGCTCTCCTTGTTTCTTTGCTCTTCAGGGGCCAGCTCCGGCATCCTTAACCAAATTTTTTTCCTCTAAGAAAATGGACTACTCTTCAGGAATAACATCTGTAAAAATAAATTGAGAGAAAACAAATGGGTCCCTCTGGTTATCCTGGTGCGAATGAAGGTGGTGGTCCTTCTGAGGCAATATCTACAAAGTACACTCTAAAAATGGAGGAAGGTTTATGCTGTTGTTCTGTCGTCTTCTGCCTTTTCCTTTCTTTCAAACATTGTCAGACAAAGGCAAGTAAAAGAGTATTAATAAATCTCTGTAATCTGCTTAACATATATCTAACACTAGTGTATCAAGCAGTGTTTATTGCTGTCTTGCATTGTTAATATTTTTCTGAGATGAACGGCTCTGCCATTTAGTGGCTAGGAAGATAAGTAATCACCAAGCCACTTGAGTGTAGCTTCAGCTTTGTGTTTTGTGCCTATAAACTCTGTTCTAACTGCTCTGAGATATTGCCAGCCCATCATAACAAGTAAATATTATTGCATAATGAAGTAAAATCAGAATGCTCATTTATTTTGCCTCTTCTGTTTGCTCTCTGCCTCTGGAACTGCCCAGCTGTGTGTCCCAAGCCAGACTAGCTGCCTGGTCGTCTCTTTGTTGTACCTACTTTGAAACTTTAAGCAGAAAGCATAAGGTCTGTAGGTCTTCTAGGGGAGAGGAAGTTTCAACAAGGGGACTGAGAAATCTTTTACCTGTTTTCCCAGTATTTCCCGATAGTGCAGTGCAAAACTGTGTCCTGACAAGGATATTTCAGGGAGTTAGAAGGCACTGTAACGTAGGTTGAAGTTGTATAAAGAAGAGCACTTCTGTGTATTCAGAGCCTGATTTTGAGTGACTTGGGGGTATGTTTGGTCTCTGAGAGACAGGTTCTCTAGGTCCAATGCACCTGAAGACTTTGGCTTGAATCTTGACTATTATCTCACTGAAGGAACCATCCAAAGATTNAAAAAAAAAAAAAAAAAAAGGAAAATAGCAAATAGCACCTTCTGATTTTTGTCATGTTTTGGCTTTATTTTGATTGGCAACAAAAGCTAACAACAGATAAACTGGTTTATAGATCAATTTTGGAGAAGAGCAGATTTTTCTATTAACAGCATAGTGTAATTCAGCAACTAGTTCAAACAGTTGCATATTTTTAAGACTGAGCAGAGCAAAGGGACTTCTACAGTGTCCATTGAAAATATTGCTGAGTACCATTGAGTACCATGCTAGGGTGCTACAGCTTTTAGTAAGATGCCATTGCATGTTCACAAATAACTTTTCCTGTTTGGTTAAATCCTTCATCCTGATGTTTAAAGCAAAGAGAAATGTTAGAATACTGTTTGATCCATGTGTTCACCATGGCTCATAAATTCCTGAGGGGAAGAACCAGTGGGACCTTTCAGATGGGCAATGTGATGTGCAATTCTGGACCATCACCAACCGTGCATGGTGCCACAATGGCAGAACAGTGCACAGGTCCTTGTTGCAAGGAAGTAGAGGTGCTATGCAGAAAAAGGCATGGAAATAATCCTGTGTTGTTGCAAGAGTAATTAAACATTTCTGGCAATTTGTTAATAGGTAACTTTAAAAATTATTGAGTAACTTAATGTCTTTGTGGCTAATCAGGTTTCTGAGTGAGAGAATAAGAATGCAACCTTATGGTAAGGTCTTAAGGGAGATATGGAATATACCCTGGTTGTCTAAATTATAAAATTTCTTAGATACTTGACATAACCTTTCCATCACCCCATCTCCAAGTGAATCATGTGTCAGATATTTCTCGTCTTTGGGAAGGCAGTGGCTTTGCCATGAAATCTTTATATTGAGAAGATCAAAGTAAGAAAAACATTGAGTGGGGGAACTCAATGTTCTTAAAATGCAGCTACATCTGATCTGGAGTTACAAACAATGTTTATATGCATATTTAGTGCACAGCATAAGTAAGGCAGAAATTTCAAGTGGCCTGAGAGTTTAAATGTGTTTTCCCACTTCCTGATATTTTCACATTTTTGTTCCATTTCATTTCATCTCATCTGAGATGAATGTAAAATACTACAATTATTTTTAAAACTGTATGCATTTTTTTTACCCTATTGTTTTGATGATATTCTGTGTAAGTCCCATTTTAACATTGTTTTTCCTCAGGAATAATCTAGTATACCGTTCTGTGTGGTCTAATTTTCATTTATGGTTGCTGTATATCAGTACTGCCTCCAGCACAATGCACTTGAGAGCCAAATTCATTTGTTTTGAAAAAAAAAAGTCAAACCCTGCAGTAGAAAGTTAAAGAATAAATTGAGATGTGGGATGGATAAAAGCACTGGCAAATGCAGTGTGGGCACCAGCTTGTACAATGTACGTATTTAGTCAGTGGTGAAGTCTGAACATCATTCTTAGACAAAGAGCGACTATCTCACAGATTTATTTGTGGTGAACTTTTCTCTTCTCTTTATTGCATTGTTTCAAGTTCTCTTACCTTTGAAGGAGAATGAGAGCTCTAGAACATGCCAACTTTTCCAGCAGTCTTATTTGTATTTCTGAAGGGAGTATCAGCTGTAACACTAGGATTTCCACACCAAGTCTGGTTGCCTCTTAGCTCTTTCTTCTCCTTGTTTGTGCTGTTTCTTTCCTGCACTTGTTCTAGGAAAACCTGAGGAGCTTACGTTAGTGAAGATGAATCAAATGTCTTTTTCTTCTTATATAACAACAAATAATCGGAAACAATGGAATCTAACAAGTGCTTGCAGGCAGGGTATGTGTCCTGCTATCTTGTCCTACCAAGCAAAATCTTCTGTGTCACAATTTAAATTGTTAAATGTTCCTAAAGGCATTTGTAACAGGAGGTTCTGATTTACTGGGCAGTTTGCTGCAGTTAGCAATTACTGATTCTTACTATTAAGTTGTGAATTAAGGTTTAAATTGTATGCGTTGCTTGGTGGATTGTCAAAGGGAGTGAGAACCAATAGTAGAAGCTGAATTTAACACCCCTGAGGATAATGTGCTTAATGTATCTGCATACTTTTCTCCATAAATTCTCACAACCTCTTGACTGTGAAAATGCCAGATCATCCAGCATGAGCTATCAAAACCTCTTGCTCTTTTATGTTGAATTTTTATACTCAATAGGTATCTGAAGCAGACTTTAAAGAGATCAGATCCAGGTATTGTTTTTCTTCCACCTTAGGTGAACGCGTAGGAGGACGTCTGTGTGGCAAATGCAGAATCTGGTACTTCATTCTCTAGTTTAGTGGTTTAACCTTCCAAAAAAAAAACAAACAACAACTAAAGTGAATATAACATACCACTTGAAGGTAGGTACAAGTTCTGCAAAGGGCGAAAGTACTGGGCAGAGGGCAACAAAGGGCTGTGAAAGGAAGGTAGCTGGGGTCATAGTACGGAATAATTCAGGGGTCTGCTGCCTGATTTAAGCTTAGTGCACCACAGAGGACAGTAGCTATGAAAAGCTATGTGTTGTAATGAAATTCTTGGCAATGATCCTACTCATATGTTAGATTCTTCTCCTTCCTTAGTTTTGTTAATACTAAACACAAGAAAAAATAACCTTTTGAGGAGGAGTTTGGAAATTATTGTGTGTCCTCACTGGGATGATGCCCAGGACTGAAGTGTTTACCTCTGCGTCTTTGCTTTGCCTGAGGCATTTGTAATAGCTTCAGTATTGCAAGTAGCTGGGGAGATGGGAGTGTGTGCGCATGTTGGGTGGCAAAGGGAGGGACAAGCTGCAAGAAGAACACTAAAGCACTGAGTGCCTTCACACTGATGGGGAAATCATTTGGCCCTGGGGAAGAGTATTTCAGAGAAGTCTTGGAATGCCTCCAGATCCCTACCACTGTATTCTTGCTATAGCCACCTGGAAGGGGGGGGGGGCAGGGGGAAGAAAAAGAAAAAAGAAATCCGCAGTATACAGCTTCATGCTGCAGAGAAAGTAGATGAGTTACGAAGCTTGTTGAGGAAAGGGGGGAGCGTCACTGTTTGAGATTTACAGTACCAGATGGACTGTGCTGTGTGTTCTGGCTCTGATGATAGATATGTTAAGTTTTGTCTTTGTCTCATGCATGCTGAGATGGTAGAAGAGAGCATCCATCACCGAAGGAGAACAACCGAAGCCAAAAAAATATGCAGAATATGAAAGCATTGTAGCATTAAAAAATGTGTTAATTCTATTGCTTATTTTTATATCATAAATGATTCCAGTACATTTGGGGTGGGAACTGAAACTGAAACTATCTGAAGCTTGTTGATGTGTTCACCAAAAAAACAGGTTCACTGTAGTATTTAAGAGCTCTCCCCTCACTTGGAAGCGCAAACTGTGGATCCATTTTTTTTCCCTGATACATTGCTAGTAAAATTAATAGACTTAACCAGGATTTAGTATGGTCTCCTACCTTTAAAATGTATTGGATATATAATTTCTTCAAATTATTTTGGAGCATGTAAAAGTGTAATAAGCTGACATGCATGAAAATTGGCACAGTTGTTAAACACTTCGCATTTTAATGGTATTTTGTTGGGGTATTATTACTTCAGCTGCGCAATTATGGGAGCCTGCTGCATATTAGCAGATGCTTTCCTCATAACCTCCAGCTATATGCACTGAGCTGTTTTCTTCAGACTATCATCTTGGTTTCTCCCAGACCACATATGTGTATATATATATTTAATCTGTAGCAGTACATGCCTGAAGGCAGTAATGAGTGTGATACTTTCTACATTGTTAGGCAGTCGGCATTATCAGCAGGTGCAACATTCAGGGTTAGTGGTCTCATTATTATTTGGCTTCTGCAGTACCTATGTGAATCTGTTCAGTCCTCCTTCTCCAGAAGACAGCTGGTCTCTGACTGGGAGAATGCAGCCATAAGGCTTTCCTGCAGTTGTCACTGTACTCAGGAGTTCACTCGTAATGGGAGCTGCAGTTTTCACAGAGCAGTTCACTGAGATGTGTAAAAGCTCGCATTTTACTTAAATAAACTGTGATATAATAAAAATCATCTCTGTATTTCGTAATGATGAAACAGAGACAGAGCTAGGCTCTCAAGGCTGTACCACAAATCAGTTGCCTAGCCAAGAATAAAATCCAGGTCTCAGAACCCTAGTCTTCATCCCAGGTCCACTAGCAAGCAGATGCCCCTGAATTAAGTATGCTACAGGAAATGTATCAGCTGGTATCCTGCAGTACAGAAAATGTCTTTCAGAATAGAAAATCAAAAGCAGGTATACCTTTTCCTGAGGGTTGTGGACTTTTTTTTTTTTTTTTTTTAAACTCCAAAGAGTGTCTATGGTCTAAGCTTCACTAAGATTTTTTTTTTTTTAAACTAATTTGGCAGCATTCACTGGCTTTTGCAAAAGGTCAGATAAAATGTAATATTTAATGCTTTCATATCTAAAGGTGCTTTTGCTAAAGGAGTTTACCTTTACATAAAGGATAAAGTAAGATCTCTGATTTTGATTTTACCTTTCCTAGTTTACTTGCCCTTTTTGGTGTGGAGTGAGCATGGTGGAAGTAGCTGCATACTGAAAGGAAGAAAGAGATCAACCATTGGGTTTTATGCAGACTAAATGCACAATTACAGGGTTATCAATTTTGTTTGTTTTTCCTAGCTTGGACATCAGCTTTGAATGAGAGACTTATGTTTGAGTATCAGTTAGATAGGACATGAAATTACATGCTGGACTAATGAAAGAGGAACGATATTATGTGCCATAGGCTGTTTCTCTTATCAGTGTGGATGCAGTAAAGTTGAGGCTATTTCCTTGCAGGTGCAAACTGCAGAGGATGTAGAAGCAGTACAGTAATGCATTTTGGGGAAGGAAGGAAATTTCTTAAGAAGATTGTTGCACTGTTTCTTTCCATATATACGTATACATTGTGCTTTATCTTAAGAACACTAAAATGTGCTAGAAACATTGATTTATATGTAAGTCTTGTAAATCACCCCTACTTCCCTCACCCCCATCTTGTGCATGTTGTCCTGCACAAGTTTTTTAACATTTTTTTTTAATAGACTTTTATTGCAGAGAGGATTTCTTTCACATCATTAAACTCTCAGCATCTTCTGCAGTTGGTGCTGACTCTGTTTGGCTGGAAAGGTGTTACTGTTGTCAATATCCCAGAACTAGACAGGGACTCTTGACAGGGCTCTGAGCAACCTGATCCAGCTGTAGGTGTCCCTGTTCACTGCAGGGGATCTGGACTGGATGGTCTTTAAAAGCCCCTTCCAACTCGGACAACTCTATGCTTCTATGGTTTCATGAACCATAAAAAGCTGTTTTGGATATTGTTCCAATAAATTCCAGGTTCAGGAATCCATCTAAGCGTTTTCTAGGCATCTAGACAGCAAATCCAGTGGCAAGAGAAAATTTGAAATGTCCTATATACTTCTGTTGAAAGGCTAGAAAAACACAATGTGAAATGGTTTCACTCTACAAGAGCAAATATTTTGAGAGGATGTTTTGCTCTCAAACTCAAGGAGATCAGAGTTGTATCAAAGCTGATCTATTTTGAATAAAAAGACTCAGTTGCGTAATTCACAGGAAGTTGGATAAAGGCCACCCTTCGCCCCGCCTCCCCTCTTTGATGTCTTCATGAAAAATAGGACTTCAGTGGGAGTAAGACCACAATTTCTTATTATTGTTTTTATCCATCTCCACTGTTTTAAAGTAGGTAATTCTGTTCATTCTGTCATCATTCTTAATAATGTATTATACTTTAAAAATTACTATTTTGGGAATCGTGGTGGTTTTTGGCAAGAACTAAGCACTGCTTTTGGGCTATAAATCTGCAGTGTTTTGTTAAAAGGTTAAATTTGCACTAATGTGTCTTGTCGCTTTGACCTAGATGGAGTTAAAGAGAGTAAGTAGGGCAAGTTCAGCAGCTTTTAATGGACTGTTATTTGTCAAATCCCTGAAAATCCAAATAAATGTTATGTCATTCTATTTCATAATTTTCAGCCAGCGAACTCTGGTTCTCTAGTGACTTCTTGTATTCTGAACTATGCTTTCCTTGTCAGCACTATGTTTCCTGTCCTGGCACTCCAGCTTCTTCATTGGTTCTTATTTTGACCTGGTAGAGAATAAAGAGCAGCTGTAACGGGGGTTAAAGCTGTGGGTAACTCATGGATCTAATTTTCTTTGTCAAGACATTTCCTTTTTGAAAAAATTGGACAAGAGGTAGGGTGACCAGTAGCATACATATCACTATGCAGAATATGACCAGGGCTATTGCTCCTGAGCCTTGCTGTGAATTACAGCACACAATAATTCTGCTTTATGTGACTCCTTTTTTCTCCTTTTCTCCAGAGGTGATCTTCGTATGGGCTGTGAGTCTCGCATGTTCTGATGATGTTGGATTTACTATGCGTGTGAGTTAAGCCTGACAAATTCTGGATGAATCAGACCTATTTCTTATGTGAGGTGCATGTGGGAGCGTGTGTACGTGTGTGAGTATCCAAGTTTCTTAATGACTTGGAGCTTTTGCTCCGGCAAGGCAAGAGCTCTGCAAAACTTGAGTAAGTACTGATGGTACTCCTGCTTTGTCCAGATGTGGTTTCTGTTGAACCAGAAGACGCATCTGTGCAGACCTGGACATTTCACAGCCCTGCGCATGAATGAATGGGGAGCAGCTGTAGCACTCCATACATTCATTTTATGCTCTGGAATGTGTGTCCATGGATGGCTGCCGGCTTGGGGTATGTTTGTGTAGGCTGTGTCTGTGAAGTTTCAAAGAGCTGCATCTGGGACAAGGAGGAAACTACTGATTGTCATCCACAGAATCACAGAATTGTAGGGGTTGGAAGGGACCTCAGGAGATCATCTTGTTCAACCCCCTGCTAGAGCAGATTCCCTACAGTCGGTTGCACAGAAAAGTGTCCAGACGGGTTTTGAATATCTACAGAGAAGGAGGCTCTACGACCTCTCTGGGCAGCCCGTTCCAGTGCTCTGTCACCCCCACAGCAAAGAAGATCTTCCTAATGTTTGTATGGAACTTCCCGAAATTCCAGTTTTCTCCTTATCCTGTCACTGGGCAGCACTGAAAAGAGCCTAGCCTCATGCATTTGGCTCCCACACTTCAGATATTTATAAGCATTGATCAGATCCCCTCTGTCTCCTCTTCTCCAGGCTAAAGAGTCCCATTTCTCTCAGCCATTCTTCATATGCAAGATGCTCCACATCCCTTGTCTTTTTTTTTCTCCTAAAAATTCTTACCATTGTTTTGATTTTACTTTGCTCAAAAGAATATCATTGATTGAAAGGCTTATAAACAAAATGCAGTACCAGAAAAAGAATATTCCCATTTATGTCATTCTCCTTCTGCCTAGACTTCAGCTTAATAATTACCATCTTTCCATGCCAGTTCTTTACTCCATCAAATAAGCTGGATTTAATGAGATCTTTCTTTATCTGAGGACCTTTTCAGTATGAAAAGAGAAAGATAAGTGGTAATGTTATCTAACCCACATTATAAGGAGAATTGTTAGCTTTTTTAGAAGGAGCATAGGGTTGTATATAGCAGCTGTTCTAACTGTTCCTCCTCAATTCTCTCCTGAAAGTGGGATCCATCTGCATAATGCAAGCGCATTTTGGAGAAGGGGTAGAAGATGGAGGATATTTGTCTGTCTTCTCCCTCCTCTCCTCAGTTTGGTGCTGTTTTGACATGATTTCTCTCTTGCTGCCCTTAGCAACAAAAGCAAAACGTTTAATTTGTTTAATAGTATTTTAAGCAGTACATAAAGTTTACTTTTTCTGTGCGTATTCGTGAGAGCACTGAAGTGGGGAGAAATAAACTCTCTCCTTAGAAGTGCTTGTGATGCATCATCCCCACCAACACCAGCAAAAGTCATGTATGCAACCTGCTGTAGCTTGGGTTATAATGTCTCTGCAGCAAGTGTCAGGGATGGCTGGTGAAATGGTGCGGAGCAGACGTTCCCATCCTTCTGTGTCTTTTTCTGCCTTGCAAGGTGAGCCATGGGCGCCACTACATGTTGTGTGAAAATCCTCATGACCAGGCAAGCTCCCAGCTGCCTGGGTAAGGTCAGGTCACCGCTGTGCCATGCTGCTGGGGCAGTGCGATGGTCTCAGCATGTAGAAGAGTTGTGGTGTCTAGGTGGGGTATGACTGCTTCTTTTGCTCAATTCAGTGTGTAGTCAAATATCTCCAAATATACTAGACAGGTGTGAGTGGTGCCTACATCTGTATTTTATTTTTATTTTTATTTTTAAATTCGCATGCTACTGGGTGAATGGAATGTACCATGGCTAAATCCTTCCTGTTGTGTGCATGTGTTTGTCATCGAGTAGGGAAGAACAGCAGTTTGGAAAGAGAGCTTGTCTCTTGTTTTGCCTGGCTGTTTTCATAGAAGTTTATGTTTGGCTGAAACTGGTCATCAGTTTCAAAAGTCATTTTGAAAGGAAAAGGTGGAAGCCAGAGAGCACTATCACCTTAGTCTATCCTTAGCTAATGATGCTAAACCAAAACAAAAGTAACATCAAACATGCTTATAAACCCTCAAATAAATAAACAAATACGGTTTTTTTTTTTTTTTTTTCTGATCAGTCTTCTAGTTTTGCCTTCATTTACTATTCTTACCAGGTTGGTTTGGTATAGGCTATGCAGGCTAATTTAGAACTTAACTAAAATTAATACCCAAACTACTTGCTGCTGTTATCCTACACACAGCATATATTGTACCTTGCACAATGAGGGTGCTGCCACAGCAATAGCAACATCAGGGTTATGATACTAAGACATGTAAGGGAAACAAGATATAAAGTTGTATAAATCTGAACTTCACTGTTTTGTTTCTCCATGTGCATATTTTCCCTAATTCACAAAGGTGAATTCAAACTGTGCCTTCCAGTTTTGCCTAAGTAATTCTTAAGATTAGAATAAAAATAATTTTGCTTAAGCTCTTATTTTCCTAAAATCTGAGATAGAAGTCTTGAAATGAGTAGTAGGGAGACAGCAGTGGGTTAAAGTATATATAGAAAGCACTAGTACTGTCAAGTTTCTTTAGAAAAACGGGGGTATATAGCCTTCTTTGTAATGTTTCACAGCATAATTCAGCTTCTCATTCTGGTGTAGTGAATGCATACATAAATCACTCTCATACTGCGTCTTAGAGATGTGGTGCTTGTGGCTGTCTGTACAGCTTACTGTATGGTAACTGTTATAATTAATTACTTGACAGGCTGAATGTCTCTGAGTACTTTGTCATCAGTGTGCGTAGATGGCGGGTAGCTGGGCTGAGGTGTTCAGCTATTCTCTGGTACATAGCAATATGGAAACCACGACTTGGTCTCCTTCCAAGATTTAAATTTGTCCTTGCCTTTCTGAAAAGTGAGAGGCAAAGAAAATAGTGATGCAGTCTTCTCAAAACTGTAAGATTCACCTGCCAGCTCGGACTGTGAAATTCCAAATGACCTTCCATATTTAGCTTCAGTTGATCCCTGTGCCACAGACACACTATCTAAATTTATTGTTGGCCGCTTCTGCAGCAGAATTTGAGGTCGCTGAATTTCATGGGGAGGTGTGTATATGCGCGCATATGATATACACTCTTAATTTAGAGGAAAATATGTAAATAATGCAGACTTTAAGATTGGCAGCAGGGGGTTGGTGAGAAATTTGGACATGGTAACCATGAGTCTAGAGAGTTCATCCTGCACGTGTGATACTTCCTTGCTATACACATTTTAGGTTGTATTGCATATGCTTTTATGCATTCAGCAGACTCCTTGAGACTTCCATAGGTCAGAAAAGCAAGGGGAAAAAAATTGCAAGCACCTTCAACTATCAAATCCAGTCACTTCATATAAGTGAGTAAACAGAGCGGAACAATGACTCCTTTTTTTGCCTCAGTCCTCTGAGGTTCAAGGGTGAGCTGTTGATTGCTGGTGTATTTGTGATGTAGACACTCAACTGAAAAAATGAATGTTTAAATTAGATGGCCTGTTTATGCTTCTTACTTCTGAAGTACTTTTTTGTTGAGGCATTGAGAGCAGGAAACTGCTCTGATTCCTTTCTTACTGGTTGAAGTAAAGACAGAAACTGGCTAATCAACAGTACTTTTTTTTTTGTTTGTTTCAGTTGAGGAAAAAAAGCAAGATAATTTTTTGAATGTTGGTATTGTTTTTTTTTTTTTTTTTTTTTTTTACAATGAGTTAACATCTTCAAGAGATGTTAAGATTGTCTCTTTAAACTGCATTTTTCTCTTGAACTTTCTGGTTTCTGGAAAGGTGAAAGAACACTAAAGTTTTGCCCACCTAGATTTTGTCATGAATTTCACTTAGGCCTAGACTTCAGCCCACATTTGAGGCATATTTAATTCTATCAGTGGTTAGTGTGCTAAGGAAGATTTTTAGAATGAGGATTTTTCTCAAATTCCTGTTGTGTGGATTTCGCTGATTTTTTCAAAAGTGTTCCTGTTCCTTGATTCTTATCACCACCCAAGCTGACAGTTATTTTAAAGAATTTTTTTTTTGCTGACTTTCTCTTTGGTATCTGTTCACCACTGTGCAGTTCAGTGCCTCACGTTTCTCATTTATTGTCTTGAAAGACAGATGTTTTATTACTCCTCTAAGTGTCTGAGAATTGCACTGTCTCTTCAATACTTATTATTTCTTCTTTTTGTGTTTCATCATCTCCTAGGAACCTACAAGGTAGACCCAGGACCCCTCTGTGCTAGGCTCTGCACAAACACAGAACAGCAGCAGCAAGTGATTGCAGAGGGATGGTGACTGAAAGGTAGGCAAGAGACTGCATTTGGTTTGGAGGGTAGATACTGATGTTGTGGAGAGATTGTAAGATGCAATCTGGAAAAAAGCTGAGAGACAACTTTGTAGACCATTACAAATATTCTGCCTTTCTAGCCTCCTGAGCTAAGGAAATTAGAGAAATAGAAATGAGAGGAGTTCAAGGAAAAACAGAACCTGCAATTCTCCTTTCTCCTCACTCTCCTTACAATTATGTTCAACTTTGAAAAGAGAAACTAAAAATGAGGATGTTTATTTAAAGAAAAAACTGAAAGTAAAATATTCATTGGTGGCAGAGACAGTATTTCAGGATGCTGTTTTGGAGGCTACCCACAAATGTTTACCATTGGTCTAAAAAAGACTTATGAAAAAGGAATCTGTATAGCTAAATGACAAGGTAGAGGAGGCTATTAAAAGCAAGAGGACATCTTTAATAAAGCTCAGGCTGTGCTCAAACGAGAAAAATAAAACCAATCCCCTTCCCTCAACAAACAAACAAAATACCAAAATCACCAGATCACCCTACCAGGGTAAATATGGAATTTTTTTTTAATAGTAGCAGGAAGCCAATAGAAGAGTCTATGGGGCCTGCATATAGAAATAAAAGGAAATGAATGATCTAATATAAAGCCATGTCTGTAAACTAAATAATTCTACTGTGTGTACATGTGTTCACTGCTGAAATTCGTGGGGTGGTTCCAGTTTTGAAACACTTCTGTTGGGATGCTTATGAGATTGTCAGTTAAGAGCAGCAGCGTTTTTAGGAGAGATTGTGGAACAAGGTGCATGTTCTCATGTAACTTGCCCAAGTTTTTAAGGAACTGCAGAATAAAATAGACCAGCTATAGAGTGTGATGTGCAACTTCTCGCTTTAAAGTGTCTCAGCACCTGAAGATGCAAAGATGCCTCATTTGATGTCACATTTTAGAAAGTGTTCATATGGAATCTAAGAACTGAGAAACCAGTAAGCCTTTTGTTTAAATTGAGTGGATTAATTCAAATAGTAGATCAGTGGATGTGTTAGGAAGGGCACTGAATAAATATGATGAAGATTTGGGGAAAGCATTGATTTCTGTGAATGGGAGCGTGATGAAGAGACAGGCTAATATAAGCATCTTCTCATGTGGTTGAAGGCTCACAAAGGTGGAGCTAATGTTCTTAATAGTAGCAAACAGCCTAACAGGGGGAGGGTTAGCATGCTTAGGCTACAGATTGAAATGTTCTGATTGGACATTTTGGGAAAATACTTTTCACTAGGAGGGTACTGCAGCTACAGTGGATCTCCAAGGTTTCCAAGTCTCAGCTGGACAAAGTTGTAGCTGACCTGGTCTACTGTGACTTCTAGTGGTAGGTTGGACTGGATGACTCCTAGACATCACTTCTACCCAGTGTTTTTGTGGTTTGACATCAAGTCTTGCTAAACTGCTGTGGTCTTTTGGAGGGATTAATAAGAATTTTGTTGAAATAGATTTTATGATGTATTGTTTTACTTAAATTTTGAAGAGGCATTCAAACTACTCACAAGAAATTTTTTGAAGGAATTAGACAGGCACAGGTTAGAGGAAAGGACTGACAACTGTGTAAATAATTGATTAAATGACTGGAAACAAAACACCAGAACAAAATGTGGTCAGTTCTCATGGGAGCTGGAAATCACCTGTGGATTTCCACGGTAATCTCTGTAAGTGTCCAGGGGAATCAGTACATCCCTAAGTGGCTTGGAACAGAAGTTGAAAGGTAGGGACAAGGTTTGTTTCAGGTATTACCTTATTCAGAATAAAAGAAGGTAAAAAGAGGGGGCAGAATGAAAAATTATGGAAGAAATCCGCAACACTAAGTGGCCATTAAAGTGGTAGATGAAATTCAGGGTCAGTAACGGTAAAAATGTTTTGAGCTGACCTTTGCGTGTCAAGAGTGAGATCTTGGGATTAGAAACAGTAATTTAATGGAAAAATCAGCAGTCAAGAAGAAAATATATATATCAAAAATAGCTCTAAGAGAATAGAGATCAAAATATCATTAGGCCACTCTAAATCTATGGTGTGTTTGTGTCTGAAATACAGTGTACAATTCTAGTCTCCTAGCTCAAAAAAAGTGGAGTAAAATTGGGAAGGGTTCAGATAAATTAATCATGAATAAAGAGGGGCAACAAAATGACAAAGACATGGGACAATTTCTGTGCAAGAGCAACTGGGAGGCTAGATCAGTGCCTCCCAGCTGGGAGAGAGATATTGGCCAGATGATAATGGTGGCCAGATGATAATGGTTTGGTTTATAAAATCATAAGAGATGTTAGGTGTGTGGATGAGAAATGAATACTCTCTGTTGCCTTATTTTTGTATCAAAAGAGTTATCAGCTGAAAGAGGCAGGGAGTGCTTTCAAAGCAAGGAAAATAAGTTTTTATTTGCACAATGTGCAAGTAACTTCTGGAATTCCTTGCCACAGGATGCTGTGAATGCTGCATGGGTACAAAGAGCTGCTGAACAAAGTCGTAAAAGAGGTGGAAGGGAGAATGACATACAAAGGTGTTAGCTCTAGGTAGGGTAGTTATTCATTAGCAAATTATAGAAAGCTGTGTGGTATGTGTTTTGGAGAGGCAGAGAAGAGGAGAGTGTTTCTTCATAATTGCTGTTTTTCACTGTTGCCTGTACATCTGCACTTGGCTGCTCCTGGAGACAGGGTAGTGGATCAGCCTGGGTATTTAGTCTGAACCAATATGGTCATTCCTTGTCAGCTAAACATCCAGCCTTGTCCACTGTGATGGTTCTGATGCACTGTTTTATAAACAGTAAGGTTGTAGGGTGCAGTCCCAGAGAAGAACTGTGTTGGTAGAACTGCTTTTGAAAATATTGAGCTGTTATGTAATTTGAGCTCTTAGGCTGAACCTAGAGGCTTCCCCTCAAAGACAAATGCTTATTTTGGCACTTGATAAATTACAATCCAATTAGTCTTAATATGTTCAAGCTGTTTCACTGAGAGTTTAGTTCCTAGTCCAAAATCTCACTTTTTTTTTCTGACTGTATTCCCTGTACAGTCTGTACTGCTTGTCAAAGAAGGAGGAATTAGCAAAGAAACTTTGTCTCGCTATGTAAGTACTAATGACACTTGTTTCTGTGTAGAGATGGTAGACTTCAAAGGGAGAGATGAGCAAGATGAAATGGGAAAGCCTGGAGAGAATATAGCGAAAATGTGAAGAGTGCTACACTCAGAGATACTTTTGTGGTTGTGAATTAACATAAGAGACAAAATATTGGTATTCTGTTAGGATGATCGATTGGGCAAAGGTAAAAGTGATAGAGTTGCACAGTGGTAGCAGTTGGTAGATGCTGGAAAGAGGGTCATGGGAAAAGAGTAGTGGAACAAGACTACATTTAACTGAAGCAGTTAAATGGGGAGAGGTAAACAAGTATGAGAAAGTACTGAAGAAAGTTCTTAAAAATTAACAAAACTGGATTTTAGGACCTTGGAGAGGAGCAGCTGCTGGGAATGACAGAAACAATGTCTCTGCTTTTCAGTCAGTGGTTTCTGGCCTTGAGATGGATGGATCCATGCCGGTAGTAAAGAATGTTTAAATTTTCTATACCAGTATCTGGGAAGTTTTCTGAGGGTACTTGAAATAAAAATGAAAAAGAATCTGAACATGTGTGAGGGGAGAACAATTTTTTCTGGATTAGTTTAGAGAGGATAGTGGCTCCTGGTAAAGAATAATTTGGCTAAAATACT
>VXAV01000186.1:387590-403147 GCA_013399715.1 Alectura lathami | reverse complement strand
ATTAAGAATAAGGTGCAACTTTTCCACACTGGCATAAGTGCACCCTGACCAGTCACAGTTCTTTCTGCAATTGAGATGCTATTTCTGAGTATGTCAGACCTCTCTCAATTGCCTGAAATCTCATGGGTTACTTTCTCTTGTCTTGATTGTTGAAAATGTCAAGAGAATTTGTAGAAAAGGACACTGTTTTGAGACCCATTGACTACACGACAGTGATTCTTTTTGTGTACTTGCAATGTGTGCATTAACACAAGATGTATAATCTGATTGCTCTGGAAGCCCTTCTGCACGACACCACTGAAAGTAGCTTGAATTACTTTTCACTCAGCTTCAGGTTGCATTTTTATAAAATATGGCAGAATCCACTGCTGGAAAACATGCAAGATTGACAGCTCTGGAAATTGAAAACCTTGTTTATCTGTGGACTAGATAACACAGCCTAGCTGGTACAAACTCTATATCTTGGCAATATGACTCATGATTAACCTGCTGAGATGACCTCTGCTTGAGTTATTTGCGGAGCATTGAAGGTATGCAAAGATTTTTGCACAGTGAGAGCCATGTTTCAATTTGTTTTCATATCTTTTTATGATATATTTATTACAGTATAAGTATAAGCTTGTATCTTTTAAAAAGCAAAGGACTGTGAACTCCCCACTGGATTTCCCATGTAGAGAAGATGTGTTTATCTATAATTGTATTGATTAGTTGGAGAATTTGATATGACTGTAGTGACTGAACAAATAAATGATAAAATGACATCTTTTATATGAAAATGTTAATGGTTTAAAAAACAGAATGCATCAAGGTGACTTCAGAAATACAGACCCTTCGTGAAGTCATTCTATGACTGTCTCATCATGAGAAAGTGGTATGTAACTGAGGAGACAGTCGGCCTGATTTTTATTTTATTTAATTTTTTTGTAAAAGATGGAAGGAACCGGTTGTTGCTTCCAAACTATGCTTTTGGGAGTCTCCGGTAGCATGCAAGTCCCATCCTCTCTCAGTGGTGAAGCATGCTGAGATAGAGCATAACAAGCACACCATGCTAGAAAGCTCCTTGAGAAGCTGAGTGACATTCAAATCATGTCTGTCTTTGAGTTAGGCATCTTCTAACACTGATTTAAATTTCTAATTTTTTTACCTTTCCAAATACACACAATATCAGCAAGTTCTTTGTTTTGTTTGTGTCCAGTCTTTTCCTCTCAGTCCCTTTCTAGGTGAAATTTTGCATTTCATTAGTACACAAAGCTCCCAGTGGAAAGACCTTGCATCCTTGACATTTTCTACCTAGGCTCTTGATTTTGAGTTCCAACAATTCCATTCCAGAGACCTTTCTCACAGCAAAGGGGGAGATGCCTATGACTGTGTCTTGTTGCACCACTGCTATGTAAACTGGCAATTTTCTGCTCTGTCTTAATCATTCTCCAACACCACATCTACAGCCAAAGGGCAGGTTTTACTTGGACTTTATTGTGAGATATTTTATTGTACTCCTGTTTTTCCTTGTGTCATTGACAGAGGCTATTCGCAAGTTGTTTGTTTGTTTTGATGGTTGTTTTCCTGTACTTGCTATTCTAGAGCTTTATGCATGGAGTGTTCTTGAAGTAGTTTTAACATCATGTCTTTCGGTAGTAACATGCAAATATCATCAAAGCAGAGAGCTGGTTAACAAAGGAGAAGGAATTTAACCACAACAGGATTATAGAAAAGCAGAAGGAGTAGAAGTGGTAGGAAATAAGAAAGTTTCCTCAGATGTTCAGGGGTACTAAGTATAAAAACAAATATGGGAAAGATAATATTTTAGCATTTTCTTTGTGTTTGAATAAATGTTCTCTCCTGAATATTCTACCAAAAAAAGGTTTTGGTTGGCTCAGAAAGGAGAGGACCTGAGATCTGCAGTGGCTTTTAAAGCTGAGGGCAGAAATTTCAGTATACCTTTATTAGTAAGGGGACTAATGCATTCCCTTCTCCTGAGCTGAAGGCGTCAAGTCAGTGCTCTACCTGTGCTTAGGGCATAGTGGAAGGCAGCGTTCACATGGATGGATAGCTGGTCACCTGTCTTTAGACGCAAGAAGGAATGGGCTGTTCCAGAAGAACTCACAGTGTCTCGGATAGCTTTCTTATTCCTAGCTTTCTTATTTACGTACATGTGGTACATGCCGTGACTCCGCCATACAACCTGAGTGGTGGGCACTGCCTGGTCCTGTTGTTACCTGACAAGGCTCTGTGATGGAGATGAGAGATCTGTACAAGTCTCAGCCCAAGTCTCAACTTCCAGTGTGAAGATGCACTTAAAAGATCCCATGAAGGGGCACTTCGGGATCTGTTGTCTTAAATTGAGCTAGGCAATGGGCCTAGTTCAGTTTTGGGCCCCTCACTGTACTGACAGTGGACAGAAGGACATCGAGGCCCTGGAGCATGCCCAAAGAAGGGCAACAAAGCTGGTGAAGGCCCTGGAGCACAAGGCTTATGGGGAGCGGCTGAGGGAACTGGGGCTGTTCAGTCTGGAGAAGAGGAGGCTCGGGAGAGCTTATTGCTCTCTACAACTACCTGAAAGGGGGCTGCAGTGAGGTGGGGGTTGACCTCTTCTCCCATGTAACAGTGATAGGATGAGAGGTAATGGCCTCAAGTTGTGCCAGGGGAGGTTCATGTTGGATGTTAAGAAAAACTACTTCTTCTCAGAAGGAGTGGTCAGGCATTGGAACAGGCTGCCCAGGGAGATGGTGGAGGCTCCTTTCATGGAGGTGTTCAAGAAATGTGTAGATGGGGCACTTTTAGGGACATGATTTAGTGGGCATGGTGGTGTTAGGTTGACGGTTGGACTAGATGATCTTAGAGGTCTTCTTCAACCTTCATGATTCTATGAATGGCCTATTGATTTCTTCTAGAAATGTTGCTAGAGTGGTGGGAATAGCAGGGTTACTTACACATGTGGAGATCTTTTCTCTGTGTTTTAACTCACCCTTATCGGTCACCATTTGCATCCGATGTAGCATGCCAAAACTTTGAATACCGAAGGAAATGGGGAAAGTGGTTGGTCTGGCTTGTTATAAGTGCATTGATCAGTCTGCAGCTCAGCGTAAACTAGGGGAGTGGACTCATGTATACCATCCTCCTTGCTGCTGAGGAGTGAGTGGGATCCTGGCATAGTTTGTATGAGATTATGTTGCTTGTGTGTGTGCTTATAGCCTGGGTTAGCCAGTAGCCAGCTCAGGAATGAGCTGGCTCTGTGTGGCTGAGTGGAAGCAGGATGTTGCATTGCCTCTGCAGTGTATTGAGGGAAGGGGAGAAGGAAGCTGCACTGCAGCAGAGGGTGAGAGAGAGAGTGGAAATTAGAAGATCTGTGTTGCATGAGGTGCATTGTGATCTAATGGGCACAAGTTCTGTACACCTTTATTCTCTTGCTAAACACAGTGTTTATGGTGCTCTTAAAAATACTCCTGGTGGCTGACTTCCATTTGGGACTGAGGATGACTTGAGGGAGAAGATGTTGCCAGTGGTGAGTGAGCACGTGGATCCCAGTGCAGAGGCATGTCGTCATTAGCTGATGTTGGACTGGGCTCTGATGCAACTGTTGGGGAGATCTGGATTGTCTGAGAGCTGGGGTCTTTGTTCAGAGTGTGATGTTACAACAGGGACATAGAACTGGTGGGATGGTAGAAAATGAAGGAGCAAGGTGAAGTGGAGGCCTGCTGGTCTACCTGGAGGGTTGTCTTTGTGTGTTGCTGTGGTCTGTCATAAATGTGGGCATGCAGCCCTCCTTGCAAAGTGCGTGCAGTTCAGCTGTGATGTGTCATCATGTTGATGCTGTGGTTATTTTTCATCCTGGGAAAGGGAACCCCTGTCTATGCGATGTGTGTGAGTGGATTTTGAGGAAGGTAGGGTATGAAGATGTACCAGAAGTAGCGCAAAAAAGGGGTGCTGGCCATACTATATGGCTTTTGGGAATAGATTGTGATGGTCTTAATCAGCAGTAGCTAAGGACATTCCTAATTGTAGGTCATCCAGTCTTGCTTGATAGTGTGCTGGAGAGCTATCAGAGTGGAAACTGAGATCTCAGAGGTTCTCTGGCTTGTTTTCCATACCTGTGAGTGTACTTTGTGGCATAAAACATAGGGATGGACAGGAAACTTAAACACCTGTGTGTGAGGGTACTAGAAAAACTTGGATGCAAGAAAACAGTCTAAGAATGCTGAAACAGTGCCTTTATTTTTAGGAGATATGAGAGAATATCAAATCATCCTACACATTTCTATTTATGAGCTCAAGGTGACTGACATATTTGCTCCCTCAGCCTTAGATTCCTCAAAAGGAGGAACCTAAGGTATTTTTCCATGCTATGCAGTCTGTGTATACTTACTGTATGCTTATAAGATTCCAAAGTGATAAATGAAAAATGATGGCTACAAAGCTACAGAAGTCTAAAGTGATTTTGGGTATGATGAAGACATCAGTGATGCTTCATGTAATTTAGTCCTTGACTGATGGATACTGTCAGCCACTGAGAAATCACTAGGAAAGTTGTCACCGGACAAATTGGGTTTTCACAACATTATTAGTTTGTGAAATAACCTTATGTAATGTATTTCTTCCTGAAAGCTCTTAAATACAAATAATTAAAAAGAGAGTCATCATTAACAATTAGATAGAACTATGGAAATGTAAATGAAGTTAAAAAAAAAAAAAAACCTTCAGGAAAAACTAGTGTATATATATTTATGTATATTTTGAGATACAAGTGGACAGAGCAGCACAATGTGTGTTCTGAAAGAAACCCCCAAGTGGCTTCTGTGTATTGGAACAAATATCACAAGAGACATTCCTCATGTAACCTGAGATTATTTGACATCTCCTTATTTGTTGACAGCTTCATCGGGTGCATTGCAGTAGCTAGTATGTCATTTCTGCTGTGTCAAGTTTTACTAGTTTTAAACAAAATATAAGTTAAACTTTTAAAAATGTTGCTAGAGGAAGAAAATACAATTATGGTTTATTCTCTTTAAAAAGATTTTTTTTTTTTCTGTCTTGCCATATCTTACAGTCTTGAAGAAATAAGCAAGTTTGTATTGCCAGGAAGCTCAGGCAAGTACAAGGATGTTCCTCGCATCTGAGACTGTTGTAGGTGAATGCATGGGGCTTTAAGTGAAAGCATTGTGTTAATTTTGAAACTTGCCTTTTGTCTTTGATTCCAGTTGGACTTCTTAGCTGTAGAATAATGTTCTTTGAAAATCTTACAAGATTCCATTATTTTTAATTTTACCTGGTTTATTTTAGGAAGGAATTTATGAGCTTGGTCTTTCACAGAAGGTGTAAGATGTCTCTGAACTTGGGATTTAGTGAAAAATTAACAAAAGATAGATGATTTTTCAGAAGAATCCAAATGGAGTGAATATTTTCCTTCCAAACATATTGTTTTAGGATTCTGATAATTTTATCAGGGTTTCATATGCTTCTGATAGATATCTTCAAAAGACAGCCTTGTTAGTCATGTATTTAATATTTCTAAAAAAAAAAAAAAAATGCATGTTTACATGATGTCTTTGAATTGTCTGGATATTAATACAACTGAATGTGATATAGGAGGGATTTGTGTGTGTTTCCTCATTTTCAGTTCCCATTTGAATCAGAAATCTAATACCAAATCTAGTACAGAAGAGTATCATGGGGATTAGTGAATCACAGAATGGTTTGGGTTGGAAGGGACGTCAAAGATCATCTGGTTCCCACCCCTCTTCCGTGGGCTGGTTGCCACCCACTGGATCAGGCTTTCCAGGGCCCCATCCAACCTGACCTTGGACACTTCCAGGGATGGGGCATCCACAGCTTCTCTGAGCAGCCTGTGCCAGTGCCTCACTGCCCTCTGAGTAAGGAAATGTAATGTGGTGAGTTCCCTTTGAGCGCTATTGCCTATAGGTTAGTCATGGGATTTGAATGAACATTAAACAGTGCTTTCATTTGCATATTGCATCAGCGTAAGTACATGGGAAAACTTCTGCTGATACAGAAAAAAATAATAAAAGAAATTAAATCGCAGTCTTTGCAGTGGTAATGGTAAAGAGCAAGGAAAGTGGTTTAGTTGCATACTTACTTTAAGCTTTCTCTATAATTATTGCAGAGATACTGGATGGTTCGGTCCACCTAATCGTAATCTTTAGTTTACTAACTCTATTGCCTATCCAAGAACTGAAGGAGAAATCCTGAAGCCTAGTGAGATGAATGGAGGGCTTATCCTTAAAGACGTGCCACACACAGATGTGGAGCAGAAGTGTTCCATAGCAGGGATGTGGAATGAGAGATCTGAGCGTCCCCTTTCCTTCATACTAACCTGCTAAACCTTGCCATTACTTAAGCTGTTGGTGTAAAGAGAGACTGTTGGTTAATGATGGGAAGAAAAAAAATTGAAGTCTGGCAGTTGACTAGGACTTGAGATGAAGTGGGAGTCTCAAATGTGTTTGCAAATGTGTGTGTGTGTTAGGGGAGTGAGACACAGAGTACACACAAAGGTGTCTTTCTGTCCATTATATTTCAGTTTTCAAAGCAGTGACCACCATGAATTTGCTGAAATTTGTTTAAACAGCTATTGCTCTCTAAAACTGCACCAAGAAGAATGTTTGCCTGAATTATTTGGCTGAAGCAGACATTTCATGACATTCTGGAGCTCATCCAGCAGTTCTGTTAAGTATTAACTACTTAAATGCAATCTTTATTTTGGAAGTTTGCCTAGTATTAATGTGCAGAATATCCACTAACTGTTCTGTTTTAACATTACCATTTTGTCCATTAGATTGGGTATTTAATATAATACATTTTGAAGTGTGAGTTCTTGTGAAAGCTTATTCTAAGTACTATCGAGCTCCTCTGTACAGTGACATAAAATGGTGGAGACATTTTTTTAATCTTTTTTTCAGACTTTACATTCTACTATTTTTGGTTGTATATTAAAAAAAAAAAAAACTACTTGAAGTTGCTCTATTACTGTCTTTCTTCTGTTTTTTTTTTTTTCTTATATCCATGTACAAATTTTGACATACTACTTGTATAATTTATAGGTGGCTACAATGATAATATGTAATGTGATGATCTTCTGTCTTATTCAACAAGTACAACTCCAGTCTGTTGTCTCTTCTCAATTTATCTACTAAACTTGCATTACTCTCATATTACCATATTTTCTGCTGCCTTCACTCAAAATCACTTTTTATATATCTTCAAGATCATATGCAAATTTTCACCTAGTTCCAACCTTTACATTCTTCATTATCCCATTGGCTGATTTAAAAAAAAAAAAAAACAAAAAAAACCCTCTTTCCAGCTAAATGTTTTCCTGTGATTATCTCAGTGCGTTGTCTTCTGCTGCTCTGTCATATGAAATTCCTTTTAATCAGTCAAGTCATGTTTTAAACCTGCTTTCTTGTAGTACCCAGTACAAGACATTTTACAATAATGTGAGGGGAAAAGGAAAAGATGACAAAGCATCCTAAACTAAACTGCCTCCTGCATCAAAATTGCGTCTGAGTAAAGGTCACAGTAGAAGGCAAGACATGACCACATTTCAACGCATGTGCTTTTTGATTTAAGAAGACTTTCATATGCATATATAATATGGTGAAGTGTTGGTACGTTGGTAGTACAAAATAATGGTCACAGCTTTACTTTCAATTATTATTGTGGTCATAGATTAGTGATTCCCAGTTGAGAAACTTCAAAATTCACTTTTGCTGTGGCTCCTTTGTACAGGAAGCATGGATGCCTTTTTACCAAAATATTGCAATAAAAAAGTAAACAGTAAAGCTAGGAAAGAATGGGAGTTGGAAGACTGTTCAGGAAATGTTGTCACTAAACATTAAGGTTGGAAAAGACCTCTAAGATCATCAAATCCAACTGTCAGCCCATCACCACCATGCCCAGTAAGCCATGTCACTGGGCAGCCTGTTCCAACGCCTCACTGCTCTTTCTGAGAAGAAATTTTTCCTAATATCCATCCTAAACCTCCCCTGGTGCAGCTTGAGGCCATTACCTCTTGTCCCATCACTAGTTACATGGGAGAAGAGGCTGACCCCCACCTCACTACAGCCTCCTTTCAGCTAGTTGTAGAGAGCAGTAAGGTCTCCCCTGAGCCTCCTCTTCTCCAGACTGAACAGCCCCAGTTCCCTCAGCTGCTCTCCATAAGACTAGTGTTCCAGGCCCTTCACCACCTTTGTTGCTCTTCTTTGGGCATGCTCCAGGGCCTTGATGTCCTTCTTGTAGTGAGGGGCCCACACACTGAACACAGCACTCGAGGTGCAGCCTCACCAGTGTGGAGTACAGGGGGATGATCACCTCCCTAGTCCTGCTGGCTGCACTATTTCAGATGCGAGCCAGGAGGCAGTTCACCTTCTTGGCCACCTGGGCACAATGCTGGCTCCTGTTCAACCAGCTGTTGACTGACACCTGCAGGTCCTTTTTTTCTGCACAGCTTTCCAGACACTGTGCCCCAGGCCTTCAGTGTTGCATGTGGTTGTTGTGACCAAACTGTAGGACCCAACACTTGGTCTTGTTGAACCCCACGCAGCTGGCCTCAGCCCATCAATCCAGCCTGTCCAGATCCCTCTGAAGAGCCTTCCTTCCCTCAGGCAGATCAATGCTTCCTCCCAACTTGGTGTCTTCTGCAAATTTACTGAGGGTGCACTCAATGCCTTCATCCTGATCATCAATAAAGATATTGAACAAGACCGGCCCCAGTACTGACCTCTGGGGAACAGCATGTGTGCCAGCTGGATTCAACTCCATTCGCTGCCACTCTCTGGGCCAGTTTTTTACCCAGCAAAGGGTACACTTGTCTAAGCTGAGGGCTGCCAGCTTCTCCAGCAGAATGCTGTGGGAGACAGAGTCAAAGGCTTTGCTGAAGTCTAGGCAGACTACATCCACAGCCTTTGCCTCATCCACCAAGCGGGTCACCTGGTCATAGAAGGAGATGAGGTTGGTCAGGCAGGACCTGCCTTTCGTGAGCCCATGCTGGTTAGGCCTCATCCCCTGGTTGTCCCTCACATGCTGTGTGATTGCACTCAAGGTGATTGGATCCTTTCCCAATACCGAGGTCAGGCTGACAGGCCTGTAGTTCCCTGGATCCTCCTTCCAACTGTTCTTGTAGATGGGCGTCACATTGGCAAGTCCAAACCTCCCCGGTTGACCAGGACTGCTGCTAAATGATGGTCAGCAGCTTGGCAAGCACTTCTGCCAGCTCCCTCAGTACCCTCGGGAGGATCCCATCCGGCCCCATGGACTTGTGACAGTCCAGGTGGAGTAGCAGGCCTCTGTTTCCTTCTGAATTGTGGGGGGGTTTATTCTGCTCTCCATCCCTGTCTTCCATGTAATGGGGTTAAGTACCCTGTGGATTGCAGTTTTTTCCTTCTAAATCAATTTCAATTTTTTTTTTGTGTTTCTCAAGAGAATTTAATTAGCTTTGTCAAATAAGCATAATTATGTAGCTTAAAACAAGGGAAAAAGTAAAGCCACACACTGAGGCTGCATTTACTAGTAAATATGGTAAAAATAAATCTTAAGAGTATTCTAATCGTCTGGTCATTTATTTTTCTTAGTAATCACTGTTCAGTGTGGTGGACTGGCATCTTTATTATATTCAAGTTTAATGGTTAAGTTTTTTCATTTATTGAGGTGTAGACATGTGGTGTAAAGTATGTTCATTCTGAGGCAGCATTACTGGGTCTCTGAAAGTGCATGTTGCTTTAAATTTTTTTGTCTGTATTTTATTTTATCTCTATGGAGCGTGTCAGCGATATTTAGAAAGCATTTTTTACAAGGGCCACTAACAGCATTGCTAACTAAAATGATAGAAACTTCTGAAGTTTAGTTTTATATCGTGTTTTGTGAAGGATGACAGTTGTGAGAAGCTCCATTTAATGCCTTTAGGAGTCTTTTGATGCTGAGGCCTTTGCTGACTCAGTTGTAACCAGGAGACAGATATCTTTCCAAAATGTAGGGCTTTCTAATAGGTGGGTGAGGGAATAATAAAGAAAACATGCAGCAGACTGGCTATTCTGGATGCTGTTGCTCCTTGTGGTCACAGCTCATGCTCTGTAGTATATGATTTGAAAGAAAACCGTGTAATGGATTTTTCCTTGTTTTACAGACGTATTCACTTTTCACTAGACTTTATAAGTAATGTGCAACTAGTGACTTGTAAGTACCATATGGTGATACAGGTTAGTAAAACGCAGCCTGTGAATGTTGTGCAGCCTCAGATCTTTGCAGACTTGTGGACTCTGGTCTTGGTCAGATGTGGATTCAGCCACACGCTTGGCCCCTGTCAGGAGCAAACTGTGCTCAGTCCTTTTGCAAAGTTGTGTGGTTTTCAAAGTCAATAGGATCCTGGGGCAAGGACTAGCTGCTGAACTGCTATCGCTCACAGTACCTGCAAGTACTGTACAACTAAGTAAGCTTGTAAAACAAATGTTTTCCCCTTTCTTCCTCTAGATCAACTTGTGTTATATGGCATGTTGGTGGTGTTGGCCATCTTTTGGGTCCTAAGAAAATGCATGTGGTTAGACAATAATAGTATCAGCTGAAAAAGGAGCAGGAAAGCATGGTATAGACAGAAAGGAGAAGAAATGCAGGGTTATGTGCGTGGATTCCTGAATTTCTACAGTTCTTCCACCTTGTTTCCTCTTCCTGCACCGCGTATTGCTTCTACCCTCTCCTGACTTGTTTTCTTTCGCTTCATTTCTTCCCTTTGGCAGCTAATCTTCCTCTGGTTCTTCTTCCAACTTTCTCCACTTCTCATTCTCAGACCTTTTTGTCCCAGCAGTGATTACGATTTCATTGTTTTCCATTAAAGTTATTTTATGAAGGAAAGGCTGTGTTATCCCTTAGGATTTCTCCATCCACCTCCTCAGACTGACTTCTAATTGCCAGATTGAAAATCTCAGAATTATGAACATCCTAGGCACTGCTCTGTGTGACCGCACCAGGAGACTGGCTGGAAGGCGAAGGAAACTATAGATAGGGATCTGGGACTCGGTAGAATACCCAAAAGGCTGAGGAGCTAAGGATTAGCCAACAGAACAGGGATGTGCTGCTGAGTTGGCTGGTGCTTGTGCAAGGATGCTGCCATGCACTAACACTCATGATATGATAAATGTAGTCTGAAACATCATTACAAACTTGCTTCATTCAATTTTTGAAAGGTTCCTTCATGGAAATCACAAATATTGCAGCTTTTTGTTCAGTCTGGAGAACTAGCGTTGACGGCAGATTCTTCTTTTGCTGTCACCATCAGCTACAGATATTAGCAGACTTTTGGCAGAATGTCACTAGGAATTTAAGGATTGATTTTCTGACTGTGTTAGTCAATGACAGCTGACAGATGACTACCTCTTGCAGATCTTAAAATTCATGCTACTGCAGAAATGAATGGCAACATAAAAAAAAAAAAAAAGTTGAAGTAACTTGGTAATCAGTTTGTTAATTGGAACTGAGTCTTACTTTATGAGAATACAAATTAGAAAGACTTCTGTTGCATAGCAAACAATCTGCATTGCTGGGTCTGGTGATGAGACAGGATGGTGTATGCTTGGATTTCTTCATTGAAAAGTTCTACAGCCTCCAGTTTCATCTTGGTGTTTAATGAGGTGATCTTTGAGCTATTGCTCTAATCTAATTGATTGAGAGAGACACAAGTTTTTCTAAAGCTATTTAAAAGAAGGGATTTATTTCAAAGTGATTATAAGGAGGTATAGCTTTTATTTATGCATTTGACAGGAACACAGGATTAATTGCTATATTAAGAACAACTGTTTTTTTTTGTAAACAAGATTTAAATGAGTTTTGATATTCAGCTTGTGTCTATGTATTATTAGGAGAGGGGTGATCACAAAAGAACACAGTTCATTTGTGAAACAACTGAAGTACATATGTTGTGTAGCAAAGATACTGGCATTTTCACTGTAAGAGAGTGGAGCACTGTTGTTCCAGGGTGAAGTGGTCCCCTTGATGTTCCCAGCTGCCTCTGGCACTTCTCCCATCTGGGTGCCGACAGTGATGTTGCCAGCACTGACAATTGAGAGCACAGATATCTTCTGAGAATCAAGCTTGCCCCCACACATACAGTAATATTGTCTGGCTGGAACGCTCTGGTTTTAGAGAGCCATCACCCCTCACCCCAACTCTTTCCCCTTTGAAATGTATTTGTGAGATGTGTTCATGTATTCCAGTTTTATGACCATTTGGGTGCTGATAGGTTTCAGGATTTTTCTGTATGTTTACTAACAATGCACAGCTGTGGGGGTTTTTCTTTCTAAAGGGAAAACAGCAGTTCTCCCTGTCAGCTGCATCATTTGCAGCAAGTAGATGTTCTATTCTTCAAGTAAGTTGCAAAATTTACCACTAACATTACAGTAGATAAACTTGATATTTTTAGTAGAACTGATGTAATTGAAGATGAAATAATTATTGCTGTTTTGAAGTGTGTACACTAATAATATGGTACAATGGATTTATTTGAATTAATAATTCTAATGTAAATGCAGCAGTGTAATGTACAGTCTGTCAGAAGTCAACTACTTTTATTTCTGGTTCATGCTTATGCACAAGGTGCATGTTGTCCAGACCAGTTATTTAGTATGAAGAATTCTATCAAACTTTATCTGTTTTGCAATCCACAAAGCATAGTAAAGCAGGTAGGGAAGGTGAAATGTATCTCCCACAGCAAGTCACATGAGCAGTGTCTGTGAGAGTGGGCACTGATGTGAATGTAAAGAAATCCTAGACCTGCTTGTGGATGCATGTAAACTGAAACTGGCATCTTTTAACCACGCCAGACTCTTCTGTTTACATACTTACCTTGATGTAAGTTTGCTTTGTCATGCACTGAAAGTGCTGTTAAACTGACACAGAGTCAACAAAGATAATTACTTGAAAGCATCGTTGCTGCTGGACAGCTGCCATTTGCATAGCAACTCTGTTTTTTTTATACAGCAGCTTGTTTTAGTCAAATAAAAGAAAGTTTAGTTTATAATTTCGAGGTAAAT
The DNA here is from genome assembly GCA_013399715.1 of Alectura lathami. Classification (NCBI taxonomy): domain Eukaryota; kingdom Metazoa; phylum Chordata; class Aves; order Galliformes; family Megapodiidae; genus Alectura; species Alectura lathami. Next base: position 390,119 of record VXAV01000186.1, on the reverse strand, counting down.
TGTAATTCAAACGTGATTTTTTTTTTTTTAATGGATCTAGAAATATTGGCATCCCGATTTTCAGATTTTGAATATGCGACTTTGGTATTTGGAGGGAACGGTCTCTAATGAATCTGCTTGGACCTAACCTAGCAGTCCATGCTTAGCTTTCACATTTTTTCACTTTAGCAATAGATATCTTTTGTTGGCTCAGCTGAAGTAGGAGATTTTGAATAGCTAGTTTTTCCCACTCAAATGCTGCTGATGGATAAGCTGAATACTATTCTGGTTAAAAAAAAAAAAAAAAAAAAAAAACACTTACTTACTGAATCTTACATTTCTTCTAAGCAAACACACTCCAAAAAAATGAATGAGGAGGGGAGAGTGAGTACACAAAACCCCTTACAGATACAAATAATGTAATATATTTATTTTTTTATTCTACATTTGTTTTCTTTTTGCATCCTGTTATTATTTTACAGACTTGTAAAATTAAACTTGTCAGAAGTCTAATGTAAAAAGCCGCACTAGAAAAATTGTATAAATAATACAGGTCTAATTTACTGATTCCCAAATGTATAGCAATAGTTTAAAAGATGGTCAGTGTCACTATTCCTGTTCAGTTTTGAAGAATTTTGTCTTGACTGTTCTGTTTCTTTGTTGAGAGAGACTTGCCAATGGAGATTATAAAGAAATCAAGGAAAGTAAAACCTGAACTTTTTGTGTTCTGGGTTCTCTTGGTGTTTGTCCTGTGCCCCAGGCCAAGTGTGAGTTCTTGGCATGATAATCACACTTTTATTAAGGAGAAGGGGCTGTTGAATTGTTTCAGAGCTACATGGGCATTGAGTGCTGCTTCTGCTGGCTCGTACCTACAAGCAGGGTCTTGGGAAGAGACAGAGCTTGTGTGGAAGCCCTTACTAGAGGATGAGCAGAACAGAGCAATCTAATCCCTGCAAATTCTGTGGAAAAGGACTTCTTTTTCAAGGCTTTTCTGAGATGTCTGTTCATGCTGTTAGTATGTGCTGTAGGGATGTGTGTTTTTTTTTTTTTATTATTTGTTTGTTTTTGTTTACTATAGCTGTATGTTAGGTGTAGTTTCTAGAGTCCTTTTCCTTTCTCCCTCTGTGCATACTGTAGGGTGATAGTTGGGCAATGAGTTCCCATTCCTCCCAGTTGCTCAGCTGATGGAAATCTTGTCCTTTTCTTGTGAGAGAACTTGTGTTGAGGTTTCTGTCTGGTTCCAACTGAGTTTACTGTTCTGTTGTCTGATTAGGTTTTCTGAAGACTCTTCTGAGTAACTGTAAGCAAGCTTCTACTTGCAGTCACCTGCAATGTATTTGACTTGAATTAATTACTTTAAAAGTATTGATTAATGCATTTAATTAAATACAATTAAAATAATGAATTAATACATTTAATTAATAAATTTAAAGAGATAGTAGTTGGGCTACAAAGGAACTTAAATTTTACCTTTTTTTCTCTGAGATATATTGTCAGAAATGCATTCACTTCATTTCCTTTGTATCCTTCAAAGTCTAACCTTGATTTGGATAAAGTTTTTTACGATAAGGGTGATGAAGCGCTGGAACAGGTTGCCCAGGGAGGTGGTGGGTGCCCCGTCCCTGGAGACCTTCAAGGTCAGGCTGGACAGGGCTCTGAGCAACCTGATACAGCTGTAGGTGTCCCTGTTCAATGCAGGGGAGCTGGACTAGATGGCCTTTAAAGGTCCCTTCCAACTTGGATGATTCTATGATTCTATGATATTCTGACTGAGCAAAGAGAGTGTTTCTCACTTCTGTTTTTATAATACAAGATGCGTATTGTGAGAGAAGGAATACATCTAGGTAGAGGAAAAAAATATTTTGCCACAAAATTCTCCTAAAGCGTGACTATACATATATCGAACATTTACAGCCAAGGAGACAGAGAAAGCTGAGCAATGAGTGAAACAAATGTTTGATTTTTTTTCCCTTGTGTAATTTATTTCCATTTTATAGTCACATGTTTGCGTGTGTTTCTGAGACTTTGCAAATTAAAGGAAATAAAATTTGTTCCTTTAATATAAAAGCACTACATTCGTAGGTGTTGCAATAGCCATCACTGTACTATGAGCAAGAAAAACAGCTTTTGAGAACCTGTGATGTGGTATCTGTCCCTCATTTTGCTTCCTAAATACACATACATAATCTTACAGAAACTTGAAGTAGAACCACCTGGTTGTAATATACTGGTGCTATCTGTAAGTTAGTAATATCCATTAGCTGTGATATAACCCACATAAACTGGTAGAATTTGGATATGAATGGTGCATAATGCTTGAAATGTCATCTTTGCAGAAAATGAACTACCCAAACGTTGGAATGGGATCTTTATGTCCCTGTATACGTGAGTGCACAGAATTTCTATGAGCAGCTACTGCTTGCTGTGAGCCACAAGCAATTTATAGGGACAGATTCATACTGGAGCATGGCATCATAAGATGTACTACTTAGAAAGGTAGGAATATGAATTTAACAGGCTAGAAGCATCCCTCTCATCCTCTCACCTTTT
>VXAV01000186.1:357696-376119 GCA_013399715.1 Alectura lathami | reverse complement strand
GAGATAAATGGAAACACAATATTTTTTTTTTTTTTTTTTTTGCACATTAGAGAATACTTTTCTTTTTTTTTTTTTTTTTTCCATAAAATGTTTAAGGTATGCTGTATCCCTCCTATTAAAACCTGTCAGCATGAATATTCTACTGATCTCACCCCCCTGGAAAAGGCCTTAATGAAGCATACCCATTGTTTCTAAATTATCTAGCACAGAGTAAACTATGCTTTGCTAAACAGTTAAGTTCTCAGTGCATAATGCCCACTTTGGTTCGTGTGAATTCGGTTCTCCTTCCTCTTCAGGGATGGCATTGCTTCCTGACCAGAGCTACCTAGCATTCACTAACTGCTTCTTGTCATGGAGTAATCTTCTTGTCATGGAGAGTTTGACTCAAGCTTTTACGAGAAATGTCATTAATTCAGTTCTTTTTGATTGCTTCTCCTGAAGTATAGTTCTAGTTTGTGAGAGATGGTAGCAATTGCAGTTACTGGCCTGCTGCACCTCTGCCACTCTGTGTGTTAATACTTAGTAGTGACCAATTTCTGGAAACACAAGTTCCAGTTTTCTTCCCTTGCAGGCTCTGAATAGTGTTCTGACTGCTTTGTGGGACCTCTCTTACACTTTGAGGCCCCTCGCTGCCCTTACTGCTTCTCACTGAATGTAGCCTTCTGTTGGGTAGTTCAGCAGCTGCGAGATCTGAGAAATCCTGGTCTGCCCTGGGTCCTTACCTGCTTCCCAGGAATCCTAGTGGTATGGAGGAAAGCTTTTCTTTAAAAAAAAAAAAAATCATATTTGGAGAGAAGGAAAAAGGAGAGGAGGAAAGAAAAACAGAAAAAGAAAAACACACACATTTAATTTCATAATTTCTTGAGTAAACTTCAGCAGTCAGTGCTTCTTCAAAGTGATTTTTTTTTTTCAGATGCTTTCACTCCTACCTCACCTCTGTGGCACTGTTCACTTGCCATGACAGCACTGTTGGATGCTGAGTAGCATCTGGTTTTGTTTGCATGGCTGAAGGTGGTAGATACTCATTTGTTACATGGCAGTTTGTCACATTCAGGTGAAACTGTACTTTGACTTATTGTACGCTTATCTTTCTACCAACAGAGCTCACTTCAGGTTTTGTTATGGTGCCTTTCTGGATAAAGGAACTGTTCTTTACTATTTCTGTTGATTAGATCATTTCACAACTAGCTCTACAGTACAATGCCTGAAGTACTTAATAATGACAAGTACCTGGAATTTGACAGTGCCCCTTAGCATAAAATTCCTTTTTTAATAATTTATTTATTATTTTTTTAAATAAAGATAATTGCTATCCTGTGGTTTGTAGAGTTGAGTTTTTTTTTTCTTTCTTGCCACTTTTTTTTTTTTTTTGCTTTGAGATTTTTTTTTCTTGTTGTGGAGCAGATGGGGCATATGTTCCAGTTTGAAGTCCTAGCTCCAAGGTCTTACCAAGATTATCATCAGACTTTGTCTCTTTTGCCCTTTGGATTACAATATGATTTGTTTTATTGCTCTTCAGTTCATTTTTTTTTTTGCTGTTATTGTTGTGGGTTTTTTTGGTTGTTTGTTTTTGGTTTTTTGTATCTTCAGACCTGCAAATATTTTAAGAGCTATCATCTTGGGCAGAGCTGATTGAATCAATAAATTGTATCATTCTAAAACAATGTAAATATAAAAGTTTAGTACTCTAACACCACCATAATTAAGGGTCATTGCAGGACATTCATTTCTAGAAATAATCTTGCTAATTGAAACAGTTGTTTCCCAGAAAAAGTAACGTGGCATTATTTTAATTATCTACCATCATTTGGTTTATGCTTCTCTTTCCTACAGTGAATAAATAAAACTTGTGCAGGTTTGTTTGTGAAATTCCCCATAAGGACCAAATACTCATTTCCCATAATCATACAACATGGTTTGTTGATAAGATAAATTCTGTGGCCAAGTGCCAAAGCTAGCTTGTTAATTGTTAAATGGGAAAGGTTGAGCCCCCCTGCAGAGAGGGCATGGCCAAGGACACCAGGTGTTACCTGCAGTTGATCTTTCCATGTCACTCGGGAAGGGAGGCAGTGGCAGTGGTGGGTGCTGGAGCTGGTGACTGGAAAGGGGAGCTGTGCTTACTGGGGAGAGTGCGGGCTCTGTGCTGGCTGAGATGTAAAGCTACTGTCCATGTGGAGTGCTGACTAGCAGAATTGCCCCAGTGAAGAACAAATCTCTCACCAGTATGGGGAAGGACAGATGCAGCAAATAGTATTTCTACTTGTGAAAACACAGCTGACATACATGGCATGGTTTTCACAGCTCAGAAAAACTCCTTATTTTAGTAATGTACTCATCTGTGTCTACACTGCTGAATGAGTCCTTACCCTAAAGTGTGGATCAGCCTATCTGCAAGGTGATTTACAGTGCAAAGTGAGCAAAAGTTTCTCTCTTGGTTTCTTGGTTCATCCTCCTTCACTCACTGATGCACTGATGTTTTTTTCCCTCTCNTTGAAATTTTTTGTTGCCCCCCCCCTTTTTTTTTTTTTTTTTTTTTTTTTTTTTTTTAATTAGCTTGCTATAATCTCTCCTCCCAGTTTTCTGCTCTTAAAGTATATGCTTCAGGCTTAGACCTTGACAATACCACTGCTGTCTACAGCAGATTCCTTACACCTTTTTTTTCCAGGCCATCTTGAGCTAGTGGCTGGTACAAACAGGATGCTAAAACACTGGGAACGTACATCTGGTGCAGGATAATAATGCTTGTGTTTCATGTATATTGCCTCTGTCCATTTGTCTTCTCCTGCATTTGTTCTCTTTTCCTCCTGTCTGTTCCCTTCATTATTCTGGTCTTTCCCTCTATGCCCTCTATCTAAATTTTCTATAAAATAGTTTCCATGCTGACCCCCAGGCTTCCCAATTTCTTTTACACATGAACTTAGTTTTGCTGTCTTCTCACTATGGTATTGTTCATCCAGAAAATTGCCTGAAAACTTTCTGAAGCTCTCTGGATCTTTGCACTAGCACCTTTAATTAACACTGTACCTATTGCTTCTATGCTGCATACCATCTTGTGACTCCTGACCTGAACATCATCCCATTTCCTTTCAAATCCACCTCTGCTCTGGTGGTGACTTCTGGTCACCTCTAGTCATACAACCATTGGTTTTTAAAATGCAGTCTGTACATGGTTTATTCTCCTGGCCTGGATGCCACCTTCCTTGCCTGTGTGTGTGTGTGTTTACACATAAGACTCTTGGGTTGAAGTGATGCAACCCATAAACCATTCCAACACTTGTAGTCTGCTAGAGTAAACTGGCTTTAGTAGCTTCCTCAGAGCTCTTTACTACCTCCTTTCTCAAATACGTGTTAGGAAATTTACTGTTATACAAAAGACTCATCCTAGTTGTGAACTGCCACGGAGTTAACTCCTCAGTTACCCGTACAAACATGACAGCTGACATTGATCTTGCAGTTCTGCAGGTGCCCCTCTCTCGAAGTTCTTGTTGTGTTTGTGTTCTCTAACACTGCCCCGAGCACCTATCTGTTGTGCATCCAGGTGTATACACAATTCAAGAAGAGGGATGGTTGCTAAATCTGCTTCTGACAGCTTCATGCAAACAAAAAAGTTTAATGATTACTGGGAGGACAGCAGTTTCCGAAGAACTGAGAGAGTGGAGAATCTAAACAGGGAGAGAGTAGACTGCGATCCCTACTGGGTTTTTACAGCAGTGGGCTGGAGTTTATGTCAAGGTGGTGCCATTCAGGCTGATACTTATGAATATTTTATTGCAAAATAATGAGAACAGATGTGTGCAGTGATGAAATGTAGTAAGGATGACAGCTGAATGCAATCCACAAATAGACAAACATGAGTCCGTATTGTATTGAAATGCATCATGGAGAAAAATTCAGAACTGAGCCTCTAACCCCAAAATGCTTCAGTTTTGGCTCTTCCCATCTCCTTTTTCCTTAATTTTTATTTGTTTCTTAATGGTAGTCTGCAGTGTGATAGTTTGATGGCTACTGGTTTGGACAGTTAGTGAAGATTGGTTGGCTTTTTGCTTTAAAGTGGACTGGGTTTTGGAAATCCTTATTTCAACTCCTAGCTTACTCAACACTCTGTAAGTTACATTTTACATTTCTTGTTTAAAGTATGGTGTTGAAGATTGGGCTACTGAAAGCTTATAAGCACAGTTCTTGGCAATTCAGACAGTTGTGAAGCATACCTAGTTATTATTTTATATATTTTTTATATATTAGTTATTTTATTATTATATTTTATATTATATATTCAATATATTAGTTATATATTTTAAATACAATGCTATCCTCAGATGACTGATACTGTGTAATTTAAAAACATTGTAACATCAGGTGCNATTATTATTTTCTTTCTGTCTACTTTCATACTGTTTCTGTATATGAGAGAGAAAAATAAATAATAATAAAAAAGCTCTAATTGGATATCATAGCTGATACCTCATCACCACTTAATTTCTGTAGAACTCTAAAGTGATCCTAACTGTATAAAAATTGCTTGTAGCACTGAAACTTCTTTCATCTATGTGGGAGTTCACTCTTTTTCCCCTTATACCTTGTGTTTGTATGCAATGCGTATATGTTTGAACAATGAAACATAAACAATTCAAAATCCTTGTTTAGCAAAATAAGAAGTAAGTAGTCATTGCAGCAGATGTTACTGTCTCTTCCCCGGGGGCGCAGACAGTCAGAACCCAAATTCCCTTTAATTATCCCAGTAATAGACATATGCACACACATAAGAATGTAGAAGTATGTACTTCTAGCTGGGGAAGCTTTGACCGGGCAAAGAAAACAGGAATGCAGGCTGGATTTTAGGCCTTGAGACTTTGGAGGTTGGAGCGTATTGTGAAAGCATGTCAAGGAACTGGGGCCGGGCGATTGTCTCCTTTGCCCTGAAAGCTGTTAGCTGGCTGCTCAGGCCATGACTTAGGGAGTAATGAGAGCAGCGATAAAAAATGTGGGGAGCTGGCTAGAAGTGAGCACATTTAAGAAGTTCAAGTTCACTGTTTTGTGACACAGAACTTCTTCTAAGCCAAGAAATAGATACCTGAAGTTTGCTTTACTTTTTATTTTGTCCATATGTAATAAATGAACTACTTATAGCCCTGTGTTGTTATCTCCAAAATTGCTGTGAAGATGGTAATAGTGTAAAAAATGAAGGCCCAGTGAGCAGCTGGTGAACTTTTTTGGATAATATCAAGAGGTTTATAGCCTTGGGATTTGTTTTCTTACAGATGTTTTAAAGTGGAAAGGAGCCTGGGGAGCTGGCAGAACATCTAGATAAGGCTTTAGGACCATGTTAGGTTGTGTTTGTTGGATAGTAGAAGAAAGGCATTTGCTTTGCTTGTGATCTAAAGAAACCTCCAGAATAGTGGGTCTTGAAAGGAAGCCATAGTTTTGAGGTTGGCTTTGTGTTGTTCGTTTTTTTGTTTTTTTTTTTCCTTCCCTGTAAGCAAAGCTGAGCTCTGAACTGCAGATAGAGATCTGACATGATTTCATGTTACCAATGAGGAATTAAATGAAGTATGGTTAGACTTAAAGGAGGAATATTTTAGTTTGTGGTTGTTGATTTAATCTTGGTGGGCAAAACAACAACTCCATCTTTTCTTTTGTAAAGGATTGGATTGCATTAGCTAACCCTGCTGATATAGTTGTTTCTACTTTGTTCTTGAAGGGCAGAAATGATGTCTTATTTTCTCATTTCTTTCTGGATCCCTGTTCTAGAAACTGCATGGTTCTTCTATCTGATCACTGGAGTATCCATATTTTTCAATGTATTGTCAACATAAAAATGTTTTTAATTTTTATAACAGCTATTTTTAATCTCCAATTTTATTAGAAATTTTAGATTAGAAACTATAAATACATATTCTTTTGTTTCCCAGTAATGTCTGCATACTTTTAGATACATATTATTAAAATCAATGGTGTACCCAGCCCTGGTATAAATATGCTCTTTACGATGAGGGCTACGTGCAATGAGTTTTTCATTAAAATTCAGTACTGCATTTGTATAATAGACTTATCTATCCTAATCCTTTCATTTTACAGAGGACCATGAAATGGTGACAGGAGATTCCACCTTTTTGTTTGTAATTTTGTTCTTTTCTCTATGTATATTGCATTCAGTCTGCTTTGGTATACACCATTTAGACTAGTAGAACCTTCTGGTAGCAAAGACTCCATGATCTGTTACATCCATTACTGTCCTTGAATTTGACATCTGGACATTTGTACCATATTGCAAAAAAAGTGGACATGCCAGACATGTCCAAATCTGAGAAACAAGTGGACCAGGAATTTCACTGGGACATTGGACTGGGCTTGTTTTTTTTCTACTGCTCTTTCTGTTAGTTTAAATGCTAAAAAATTATTTTTTTTTCTTTTTCCATTTGGTTAAGGTTTGTAATCTGGTAGTTTGTCCTACTAGCATACTAAAAACCACAGGAAAGGAACCAGAGGTGCTCTCCTAGATCCGTAATTCGTCCTGATGGAGTATATATGTGCTTGGTGTCTAAAGGTCAGATTACTTGTGCATTTTCTTTCTCCTTAGACATAACTTCAACTTTAGTACTACAATGCAATGTCTTTAAGTACTGTCTTTAAGCTCTGCTATTGCAAAAAGCATTAATAATTAATTCTTCTGACTCTGAAATGCGTGGTAAAGGGGACAGCATTATGAATCATCTGGAAAGGGCTAGTGAATGTCCAGAGCTCTGATCTGAGTCTATCTGTGTCGAGTGCTCCTGGCTTTGCATCCTACAGGGAGTCTGTGTGCACAGCCCAGGTGGCAGGTTCTCTGCATCATCTCCCTGTGGGCTCTTCTCCAAACCACAGCTCATCTCCTGTGGAAGAGAATCCAACAGCATGGGCCAAACAGGGTCATCTTTGTGATACAATTCTGCTAGACAACCTGCCTAAGTAGTCAGGATAACAAGGCTGAGGAGGTATATGGTCCTGGAAGCAGCTCTGCTGACATACCATTGTGTATAGAAAACGTATGTCTGGAGTGAAAGGTTTTGGGAAAGCAGGCTATAACAGGCAGGCCTTCTCTGCTTTGCAGTAGGCTGCTGGCTTTGAAGCACTCAGTTTTTGCCATAGACTTTATGGAAGAATGGCAGGTGGCAGGGCGGAAGTTTATGCTCAGATTTTGAGATGAGTATTATTAGCATATTGCTTTTTACTTCTAGCTCCTAGAATGAATCTTTTCTGTTAGAGAAATGTGCTTGCTATGTTTGTTAGATGAGGGTTTTTTTTCCCTATGGTTTTGTATTGTCTTGCATTATTCTCAAAAGAAGTGGCACTTCTGATGTTTTCATGGCAAATATGTCCATCAGGAGTATACCCATGAGAAAAAGCTCATTCTGGACTGTTTTGCTACAGTGCTAGGCTAATATAGATAGAAGGAGAATATGGTCCAAAATAAGTGCAAATACGTAAAGAATGACTTTAAGTTATTAAGTAATGTACCTTAAGTACAAAGATTTGAAGGATGACTTGTTTTTGTTGGGTTTAAACACAATGTCTTTACTGTGTATATGCATAGCATGCACTGCGCACCAGAAGTGGAATGAATTAGCTGTGGTGGAGATTCAGGTCACTGCAGCTTGAGGAATGCACAAGGCAGTTTGCTCAGGTCTAGTTTGGTTTTCTCTCCACTTCAGTGACACGTAGACAAGCTCTGATCCCTGATAGAGAAGTCTGTTCACAGCTGTGTTTTCAGAAGCTCGTCTGAGGAAACGAACACTTGTATATCATATGTGTGTGTAAATATAGCTACTTTCTTCCAGCTACCTACATATGTATTTTTTTAACCTTACAGCTTAAAAGTTATTTAAATCAGGAAGTCATTGTACATGAGTGCTGAGTAACACATACTTTGAATAAACCCTAGAAAAGTAAGTACTTGTTGCCACACTAAGCCTCAGGCCCTTTTGGATAAGTAGGGGTAAATTATGATTGGTTTTGGATGAAGGACAGCCCTTCTTTGCCTGAATTGTCTTGATGGAGGTCTTTGTTTGGTTGGCACCTGTGGAGTAGTATTTGCACATATTTCCATTCTTCACTTCAGTTGTGGTGCTTTTCTTTCATGCGAGGACAGAGTACAGTGGAAGAGCTGAAAAGAAGCGATGATTGGAAATGTAAGAAATCAACTACAAAAGATGCATCAGGCTTCAACATGCCATTTTTCTTCTCTCTCATTTTTTTCCCTAGCACAGAGAGATGCTTGTTTTCCTGAAGTTGTTTTGAGTGAATTTGTCATCCATTGAGATAGATAATAATGAGAAGCTTCAAATGAGGATATTACAGTCACACTGAGGTTGATACTGATGCTACAAAGAGATTACTGAAGAATATCTTGTTTTTCTCAGCCCTCATTTTAAAATAGTGGGGGATGATGGAGTCTGGAAATGTCACAACAGAGTTTACCAGTGCACCTGACTGGGTCCTTAGTGAAGTGCCACAAATAAACCCTGATGAGTGCTGGTGAGCGAGCAGCTGGATGGCCTCTTGCCAGCTGTGGCTGTCCGCTTGGTGGACTCCCTCGGGGTGAGTGTGGCTGGCAGCAGTGCTTCTGACTTGTCTTGCTGCCTTTTGGGAGGATAGCAATGTAACATGGGCATCATGGGGAGGGAAGATCTAAGCTAGGCTAAAATCCTTATATAACTTCAGGAAAATGGGGATTAGCGTATCATCCTTAGATTAGATACGTTTAATTAGAAAACAACTTCAGGATGCAGTAGTGTATTTAAATTTTCTTGTGATAAGATGGGTGATTTTGTTGTGCTGATGCCACCCAGAGACTTCTGTTAATATTGCAAATCTGCTCGTTTTCAAGTAGTACTACTATTATTTTGCTAACAGAGTATCTTCAAGAAAGTGGTTCTGCATGTTTGTTTAACTCTGTGTTCCCTATTTGCACAAAGGGTCACCATATGGTGATATGAGGTGGTATATATGTGCACCATAAACACTACTGATTTTTTTAATATCTATGTTAATTTTCTAATGTAATTGAGAGGTCTTTAGCCTCATCTTTTAATTTCATTATCTGCAATTAAAGATCACTTATTAATTCAGTTCTGAAAATACTACTCTTTTCCTTATTAGTCATTTTTCAATTTATTTTGCTCTTTACTATAGCTCTACTTTGATGGGCTGAATAATGAAAACTTATGTTAGAGGAAACCTGACTGTTTCATTTGCAAAGAGCTGCAGAGCTCAGCAGCCCCTGGCTAGTCCCTGACTGTGTACACCAGACGAGCCAGGGCCTGTTGGGCAGATACTAACTTTAAGGTAAAAATTAGACAGATTTCTGGACTTACATTATTTGTATGATTATCTCCTGCACAGCTTTGATTTTTCACCTCCTCTGTCTATAAAGCTCTTCAGGAGACTCCCTTGACCTTTCCTACAAGCTGAAGGGACTTCAGTTTGTTTACTATGCCATGGGTATATGGGCAACAGCAAATGTTGTTTCCTATTAAATCTAAACTATTACAAAAGGAACCAAACACTGAAAGATTCAGGAAAACCCGTTATAATTCACAGCATGTGAGAGAGAGCTGTAGCTTTCTCAAAATCTCTTGACTCTTTCAATACTTATATTTCAATCCTATGGGAAAAGATCCATTTTCTTTCAAGAATGTTTTTGAGGCTTGCAGATTTTAGTACTATAATAGTAACATAGTACTGATAAGTGATATATCGCTTATGGTAGTACTCAAAGGATGCATCATGTGGTGTCGTCATGATTGTATGTCATGATTGTATACACTTTTCCGTAGACAGCTTTTAGTCTGAGAACAATGTCTGTGAAAAAGTAAAGGTGCATACTTGGCTTTAAAGTGTAGAGGGGAGCAAAGTAAGTTGAAGATGTCTGAGTAATTGGTATCAGGAGTGAGAAGAGAGGATTCACGGAGTATTTTACTGTGTTGCAGAGGACAATGAGGGAACGGCAGAGGTCAAAGAAAACTGGTAAGCGAGAAATTGCTGCAACTTGTCACCTGTGATCAGCAAGTAGCGCAGCTAGGTCACATGTCAGCAGGCAGCTTTTAATTAACTTATGCATTGATTATGTTGTAGTATACAACATATATAGCTGTGTTATTTTGTAAAGCTTGTCATGATGTGTCTACATGAAAACCAGTAATAAAGTGAAATTATTATTACTACTTTATCATGGGTTTTCAAAAAAACATTTCATAGACCTTTAACAGCTTTAATAGCTTCTTATACATTTCTGACTCTGAGGAGATAATTCATAACAGAATGGAAAGACCTTCATTCACCTATGGCTTTTCAGCTAGATTTTGATGTTTAGGTATGATAAATCTAATTTTTCTGTTGATTTAGTTACATAAACTTTCTGTAGTGTAACTCCAAGCAGAATTTTATCAGCAAGCTTTTATTTTAACAGTTATAAGGACTTTGTTTGATTGTCTTTGTTGTCATTTTTGTTTGCTAGTTTCCCTGTGCAGAAATATCACAAAGCTGTAGTTTTATCCCATAAAGGCTTGTTCCTGTGAGACACATGGTGCCACTGTGGCACATGAGACACAGTTTCAGAGTGTTTGCTGCAAAGAAAACAGCTCTTGCTGCCATTTGCTCTTCCTGACCTTATTCCCTCAGGCAACAATGATATTGAAGGCAGCAAAGAAAGGATAAAATAGTTTATTGTTTGGAGGGATGGAGGGGAATCAGATTTCAGTGAGATTTCTTATTATGTCCTCGTTCTCTTCTTATTCTCTCGCCTGGGCTTGCCTTGCACTGCCTGGCCTCTGCCCCCTTGCTCCAAACCTGGGAATGGTCTTGATCACCTCCTTACTGTACCTTGAAGCTTTATTTTGCCATGCTGAGACAGCAGGACAAGTGGAAGAGAATTGCTTCTCAGCATGCTTCTGGCATGAGCCTGTGTCCTGGGTTGTCCTTCCAGCCCTGGTGCATCCTCTGCCCTCTGGCCTGGTTGTCCCTGAAGCCTGGGTACAAGCTTCCATCTTTTGTGCGGCTTTAAAGCCCTGAATGAGAGTGCAATTCTTAAAGACTTGTATCTCTGTTTCCTTATCTTTGTGTCCTACCTGATTTCTCAACTTTTCAGAGCTTTACAATTGATTATTTCATACAAAAGGCTTCACTGAAAAGGTGAGGCTGCAAAATCAAGTACACAAAAATTAGGAAATACCTATTTTGGGCTTGCCAGTGTAGCCTTATACGTATAAATATAAATAGATAGATACATATATGACTATACAGGCCTATCATGTGCGTGTAAGTATATATATAATTTTTTTCTCCTACTGAATCCTGCTAGGTTCCATGCACAGCATGTGTAGCGGTAGCTGGTGGCAGCTGCAACCATAGTTATTTAAAATGTGGCTCCTGTCCCCTTTCCTGCCCTGATTTGATAACCTATCCTGCACAGATGGATACAACAGTGAATTTAGCTACAAATTCTGCAGAATGTGTACAAACTGACATTATGGGCCTGTAATTGCCCAGATGCATACAGGCTGTCATTAAAAATATAGAAGTTAGTTTTCTGACACCCAAGTGATTCTACTGCTTGGTTCCATCTGCTTTTTCCAAATATATGAGGCCATAGCTTCTGCACAGTACGTTTAACGGTTCTCTGCAATGGCTGAACACATTTGGACACAGAACAACATTTTTCTCCTGGGCCCTCTCTGTAGGAATGGTTGACCTACTTGTGCTTAAACTTAAATGTTAAAATTAAGAACAAATCATCCTGAAACAGGCACTAGGCAAGGATTATGTAAATCCAGACTTTTGAAAAAGTGAAAAATATGCATGTGGGCAAAGAAAGGAGCTTATAATAGGGATTGACGACCTGTGCCATAGCTGGGGTTATGGCACTACCATGGCACTCTCAGGTGCTGATGTTGACCCTGTTCCAAATGGTCATGACCATGTGTTCACCTTTGGCTGCACAGTTGATTTGCAGCAACTGTTTAATAAATAAATATTTTTTAAAAATAGTGTTTTGCTATACTGAGAATTGGCAGGAATTTCTTAGGTTGAGGCTTCTTTGCAAATGCATTTTCATGAAGACCCGTTTATATCATTGTAGAAATTTTATGTACTCAATATGTCTGTATAGAAGTAAATAAATGGATCTTGCTGTGTTCCAAGAACAAAGTTTGTGGTAATATAAGTACACCGTTGTGTCTGACTAGTGATATGGATCTAAGAATAATAGTAATACAAATATATAAGGAGGTGGTATGCGGTAATGCATGTTTAACTTTGAAAATAGGAATAGATTAATATTCTCAATACAAATAAAGCTTGTTGCTGATTTTCAGCTGCCTACTTGCTTGTATTCACTGTGTTTTTGTGTAACACTACATTGTTCTGAGACAAACAAGTTTTAAAAAAAAAAAAAAAGGTAGGTTCATTTGAAAGCCAAGCCTGTTCATTTTTACCTCCCTCAATTTTACCTCTTTATTGTGAAAATGATGAAAAGTCAAATTTGCTCATTTTCCTCATTACTTTCCACTTGGTCAGATATCTTTAAAGAACAAAACAAAAAAGCCACTCACCCTCATCTGCTTCTGGTGCATGGAAAACTAATCTGACTTCACTTGTGTATCTACCAGTGTCCTGGAGTTGTACTGTGTTGCTCTGCTCTAACTTAGGCAGAAAAACACATCTGTCTTATAAATCAGACCAGAATTTAAATACTTCATTGGAGTGTTTATTGAGTGTCTGCCCGATATATTTCATAGGTCTGAAGTGAAGATTATGTGGTGTGCTGGTAAAAATATTCTGTTTCCTTAGAGCACCATACTGAGGACTTGCTGCCCCACAGTATATGCAAATATAATGCTGGCTACCTGATGTACTACAGCTATGACTTTTACAGTAACAGATGTATTTCTTCTTCATTGTTTTAGAAATTGCCCCTTGGTTACATGTGTTCAGAGCAGAAGATGCTGTAGACTTCTCACAGTTAACATTTGACCCAGGACAAAAAGAGCTGATTGCTGGAGCAAGGTGAGAAATGTATTTTCTTTTCATGTTGCATCAGATTGGATTTTGTTCTTTGATAAGTGATGCTGAGACAAATTCTAACATTAAGTTTCTCCCAGGTGGCTCTCCTGCTTCCCACACCCACTCAGCTGAAAACTGTGTGTTTATTTCTCTTATTCCTGACCAAAGTTGAAAGACGGAGTGCTTCTTATCAAGGAGTATGCAACAGCTTACACTTCTCTTGTTCTTAAGAGGAACGTCCTGGTGTACTCTCAAACTTCGGATGTGTCCAGTAGAACAAGGCAGATGCTTTATGACATTGTGACAGAAGTTAGTATAGCATAAAACTTGTAATAATTTGGCTACACAATACTGATTTTCTTACTTGGGTGATTCTAATAATAATTAAATGTGGTGCCAGTTATGATCTGTTAAAGGCTGCAGAATTAGTGTTGAAGTCAGCGATAATCATCATTTCCACACCGTAAGACAGTACTTTGCAAGCTGTGATAAAGTGACGCTATCTTAGGTGTCAACACTGAAGCAGTGTCTTAAACACCAGTTTTTCTTCTTTTAACATCTGAACTATAGGAAAATGTTTTGCTTGGCCAAAGATTTTTCATCAACTAATTTATAATTTAAATCTTCCTTTTGAATCTATTTTACCGTGGACAGTGTACAAAGTTCCAGTCACATTTTGTTTCTGTTAGATTCAGTGTTGGAGTGTATTTCCATTTCCCAATTTGTTTCTTAGTTGAAAATGAGGTTGAAAGTATGGAGTCGCAAGAAATTTTTTCCCCTGTGAGGGGTGAACCATTCTGTGTGTCTGGCACACCTGAAATGGGATTTACTGTGTACTCATATTGATTTGCTGTTCTCTAAGCTGCCAAATGCAATGAGGCATAAGGCTGTCAACTGGCGCCACTTTATAAAGAGAGCCAGCATAAGTCAGAGCTGTCTGAGCTCCTCCACAGTCCTATGAAGCTGCATCTTAGATGAATGCTCACTGTATGGATCTCAATAACCTATGAAAAAAATTGAACACCCCCTCCCCCCAATTTTTTTTTACCTCCATACTGTTCACATAGGCTCCAAATCTCCAGGAAGAATATGCTCGCTAAGATTTGTGCTTTCCATAAAGTCTATGAATCGCTATGAGATAAGCTTCAGATGATTTTCTTGAATAGTCAGTAACTATGAGAAAATGCCATTTGCCAACTCTGCCTTTTGCAAAAGACCGAGTGCAGTGAAAACAATAGGATGCATTTGGTTTCTCTGCAAGTCATTACAACAGAGCTTCATATCTCTTCGTCTGCCAGAAACTGCATAATTAAAAATAGTCAGTGTTGTTAAAATCACAACAGAAATCCTTGTTTTTCACAGTCCAGCATATGTTCATGTGATTTATTACATTTTTCCATTCCTTATTCTGTATTTCCATTCTAAATTTTGAGCTTTTCCACGGTGCTGCTTTTATTTTTTCCAGAGACCTCATTCTATGATGACTGTATTTGCTATTGAGTTTCCCTAACTATACATGTTACTGATGTTATCTTCTTTTCACCACGTTTGCCTCTTCTTGAAGCACTGTGCCAGACTATGTGGTGATAGGCATTGTATGTCATGGGGTCATAGGTTCAGTAGATGAGCAAGCAGTTGCCAAGGTGCTGTAGTCCCAAAACTGCTTTACTGATGATGCACCTTTTACATGGAGTCCGCCCAAATGTGGAGAATGAATCCACTCACTGTGAATGTGATGTAAAGTTTTCAGCTGATTTTTGGGAGAGAAGTTTGCAGCCTTTTGTAGTCACAAGTGGCTCCAAGCATGTGAGGAATGTAAATTTTTGCAAATTTTCAGAGAGGGGAAACAAAGAGTAACTGTGTCTGTATCTCTGTCTCTTGAGTGATCAGTTCCTTCAGTTTTTCCTTAAATCATTGTTTGTATTTCTGCTTCAATCAAGGTCATCTGAACGCAGTATTAATATTACCATATTTTTGCCATGGCTTGTGGATAAAATCTTAGTTGAAGTTTCTTGCTTATGTACTTCACAGGCTTCACATTTCCTAAGAGCAGTGGGAAGAATAAATTTTCTGTCCTAAGCCTCAGATGTGCTCTCATAAAAGATAGCGAGGAGAATGCACTGTTAATTTCTCATCCCCTGTGGAATATACTTTGGTACACAATCATTTCTCTTGGACTGTTCCAACAAATTATAAGGTTTTTTTTATTGTGTTTTTACTAGCACTTCAGTACTGAAAAACTATGTCAAATGGGATTTCACTAAGATCGGAACAATTAAAAGTTCCCATTTCGGTGGTGAAAATGATAATTTGCAGTCTTCTAACATGTTTTTTCCCCTTCTCTAGTCAATGATTCAGTAGCAATGTTGCACATGGCAAAGCTACAAATAACCTTGAATTAATATATTACTTTGTTTACACTGTCAAGAGAAGTACTCCCGTCGTGATTTACTTCTTCAGCATCCAAACAAAACTGGGGGATGATACTTTTTCACTAGGCTTCTGCTGTAGTTAAGGTCGTGTTCTGCCAAAAGAAGAATGATCTTCACAGCTCTTCCTCCTGGCTCAGCTTAAGTTTATGGTTGCATTTTTTTTGCCATGGTGGAGTTTAGTGAACTCTTCACCAAAATTTCTCTGTCTTAGAAGCCGAATGAACCAATGTTGTGAAAATTTGGCACTACCGGAAATTCCTAAATCCTATTTCCATCACCTATACTAGCAGTGAGCAATGCCCTTCTGTCTTCAGGATTCTACAGTCTCTAANGCTGTCAGTGTCATGCAGATAAGTAAAAAGGCAAATATGATCCCATAAGTTATTGAAAGCTGTCTGCTGTAGTGACAGAGAAGTATTGATACCGTTGCCATTTTAATAATCCTGTCCACCCCATCACTAGTATTTTCCTAGTGCTGAGGAGTTGCCTAAGACTTGGAACAACTACCCCATTTCCCCATACCTTCAGCCCCATTCAGGAGAGAGGTTGTCAGTCTGATTAAAGTTTTATTTGGCTCAGTCTGGCTTATTTCTAGAATGTGCACAGTTATGTTTATCTTAATACAATAGAAAGAAGTAACTGCAGTCAGTTTTTGTTGTTCACCTCTCAAATTTCTCACAAATCTTGTACCTCAGCTGCAGGAGGTGTCTTTATGGTCACACTCATGTGCTTTTCCTATCATGAAGCCCAACCCCTTTTAGTAGTGACTGCTTTAGATTCTGAATATTGCTATACAGTACAGGTTCAATTATACCTTCCATTTTAATGTTGAAAGGAGCGCTAGCAGAGCTGCCACGTGTATAGGCTTGCACTTGTCTTTGTGTCAAAGGATTGACAATCATTAACTCCTTTCAGCTTAATAACATATACTGAATCTGAAGCATAAGTGTTGCAATACTTTTGTTTTAAAAGCGTATCATTGTGTCTTCTGTCAACCTGCTGTGCAAATTGAGATATATGTGTACTGTTGGTGAGGGTTTCAAAGGGAGAGGAATATCTCCTAAAGTGATGGATGAATTAGCCTGGGTCTCAGTAACAACCTACAGTTACCCTGCTTGCCTGGGACCTTTTCTCACGAGTTGCCTGTATAGAAAATTTAATTTAGTTAGCTCTGGGAAATGGGGGGAATGAAGTAGAAGAGGTGGAGGCAGACAGGGGAAGAGGTGGAGGGAGAAATTGTATTACCTGGCAATGATGAAACAGCCCAAAGTGCATAGTGGAGACAAGCAAATATTAAAGTTCAGTTTCTGAAGGTGAAATAGGGAAAGAAGAGTTATTTGTATTATGGATGCTGGTTTTAAAAGTTGGACTGTGAAGAATGAAGCAGATTTTTGAGTATTATGTCAATTGAGTCTTGATTTAACATAAAACAAACTGTTTCCCTTAATAGGTATGTGTTGAATTGGATGAGTTTATACATTTAAGTAAAATGAAATTAGAAAAGAAACTAGTTTTGTGAGGGACTCTATACATAGAGAATTCAGTATGGTTTTTAAACAACTGTTAGTATGTTATAGGAAGGCTGTTGGCTTTTGACATAGAGTTTCATGGGAATAAAGCTTCATTGCCATATCTTTAAAATTTGCTCCAGGCATTGTTCTTAACATCACATTTGACCTGGCAGATCAAATAAATGAGTTCTTTTGAAATCTGAAACCTTCAAAGGAACTCATTTGTTTTCTACAAAACAAACAAACAAAAACCAAAAAACATATGGCAAAACAGTTTTACTTTTTTAATTAAGTTGCATCAGCAAAGGATTACTCTTAGGGCATTAGCTCCTCACTAAGCTCAAGGAAATGAAGGGCTGCTTGTTTGACTTATTCTGATGAATCCTGATAAAATATTCAGATGGACATTTCTCTGTGTGCTATTTAGTGGACTGCCTTAGCATCTAATCAGATATGATAATACTATATTTTTGAAATGCCAGTAAGAGTGGAGATTCATGGATTTCCCCAGAACAACGTTGCCTTCTTTTCCTGTGTAGAAGTGCTTTGCCATATATCCTGTGATGTTTTCTTTGTTTCCCTCCTGGAAGGGTCAATTAAGTGGGGGGAAGACCTGCTCTGGGGGAGAATGCGGCAGTGTCTGAGTTGCCTTGACAAATTGTGCATTGCCTTCTTTCTCCTCATTCCCTGACAACACAGTAAACACCTGTCAATTCTAGTTCTTGTTAATCAAAATGTGTTAACAGTCTTCCAAACATTTTGGTAAACAACAGTTAACTGGAAGATGGTCTCAAACCCAATAGGTCAGACAAGAAATCTTTAGATTTCAAATAATTAGTTACATTTTCCTTTGTATATGTTCTTTTATCTATTTTTTTTTGCAATTTTTTTTTTCATTTTCCTTAATTGTTTTATTCAACTGTATCAGAATATACCAGAAGAAGATTATTTGTTTAAAGCAAAAGTGAAAAACCTTCTTCTCCCCAAGCCTCCTCTGCTTAAAATTGTGACCTGGCAGGAGCCTCACTGGAGGTCATTCTTGAGATGTGGTATTTTAGCGTTTAAAATTCATGTTAGGCTAGTTCAACTATGCTTTAAATTTTTATCACTGCTCATCAGAAATGGATTTATTCAACTTTTTTTTTTTAAGTTGGGTAATATAGATGGAGACTTTTATTTATTTATTTATTTATTTACAGTGACTTTCTCCTGTATGTTCTCCTGCAAGTTAATTAAACTTGCATTGGGGTTTATAACTTGCTCAGAGGTAGCTTATTGCCTCAGTCACTCCATATCTTGCTGATGAAGGACTATAACAGTATGCCTTTTCACTTAATTAGATGTGTGTTTGGGAACGTTAATTTGAACCATTACTACTACTTGCCACAATAACAGAAAGGCAAATTAAGGGATTCATTAACAGTGGTTTAAGGGTCTCTAATAAA
>VXAV01000186.1:329988-341426 GCA_013399715.1 Alectura lathami | reverse complement strand
ATACTACAAAATGCTAAATAGAGTGCATGTGAGGAAGCCAGTTGGATGTATGACTCCTCTTCTGCTCATCACTGCTTGTTAATCATTTACACTTAGCTTCTAAATAGCTGGAGTTCTTTGTCTCTAGAATTTGTAATTTCCTGCCCTTCAGTACAGCTGAAAGTTTTCGTGTAAGTTTAGAACGAGTCTAAGTGAAGCATAAGAATATTGGGAAATTGGCAGGGCTTTGCAACTGCCTTGGCTTATCTGTGTGTGTATTTTGGGAGATGGAGGAAAAAAGGAGAAAAAGAAAGCCAGGCAGGGACTTTGTCATTTGTCATTTATTTGCTGTATCTGTTATTGTTCTGTGCCAGTACTGAAATACAGGAACAAGTGCGTTTCTAGACAAATGATTCTGAACACATCCATTTAGCTAGAGAAGCTTAGCTTTTTATTTTTAGTTTCCTACCTTTGCTTGTAGGGCAGCATTCCCTGTGTATTTACAGTAATTTTCTGTTCTGGTTTCATAGCAAAGAAGAATAGGTACTGAAGTTTTTCACTACCACTGGAGCAAAGCTCCTCATCTCTTTAGATAATAAACATTGGTGTTTTGTTTCTGAGATAAAAGGGAAGGCTGGATCACCTGAATATAAGGCATGCGTACATTTATTCTCATGAGAAATAGAGATTATTTCAAAAGGTGTGTGCATATGTTTTACTGCAGATATTCATGAAACAGCTGAGGAGGATGTTATAGTGATATAATTTATCTCTTTTTGATTGATTGACTGCTAAATTTTCCTGGTATGTATGATGTGCAACCAGATTGTATTACATACCCTAGAAGTAATTGTGGAAAAGTCTTTTCCTAAGAAGGTGGCACTCCTGTTTACATTTTCACAAGTGTGCTGATACAGCTGCAGAACAGTAATCACCAAGCAGCGTATCTGAAGGCAAATCAGGCTTCTGCTTTCCAAAAATCTGGACTGTTTAAGGCCATGGCATGCTTTGGCTGACTCTGCAATGAAGTAGTATTCTGTGACAAGTGGGTAATGCTTATCAAGGGACATGGGCTGTCCTTTGAGAATTAGTCTTTTCCCATGTAGCGTCTATATTGAATATGTGCAGGAATTATAGCAGACTGTACAGCAAATGTAAACAGAAAATACTAAGAAAGAGAATGAAAGCAGACTGTCTTCATTCTGATTTTGTCTTGCCCAGATGGAGAACTGGCTACAAGCAGTTCCTGGTCAAGGTTTTCAGCTCTTTACTGCCTAGATGCTGCAGTGCTGAACAATTTAGAAAAGATCTGGAATATGCAGTATGCTTTGAAAGAGATGTCCCCATTATACCTGTAATACAGGATCTGCAAATATGATTACCAGATTTTGCTTGCAGACAATGACACGTAATTTCATCGTCGATCGTGGCCTATAATAGCTAATGTGTGTGCAACTACAGTTGCATGCCATGCATATCCTGGGAGTAAGCTTAAAGATGGGTCTTCTCAGTTACAGAGTGTTTGCCAGTACCACAGAGATCCATTCAACAATTCAACCAGAGTAAGAGACATAGGTGCTTTTGGGTAATTTTAAGTGTAGGATGTGATTTCAGCTTACACCTCTGTGTAACATCATGAGTACATAGCTTAAGATCACAGTGGGATGCACCTAGCTGCTGAGTGATGGAAAGGACCGATTATTTAAGGCAAAAAGTTCTGCTCCCTTGATCTCTAGGGAAGTGGTGGACATTTTTCAAGTTCAGGAGACTAGATTTTTGCTACTGTGATTAGGAAAAAAAAACAGAATTCTGAAATATTTGAGGAATCAAAGCTGCTGTATTATAAATAAGAAACACAGACACTTGTTGCTACAAGCTGATGCAAAGGAAAGATCCAAGGAACTTGCAACAAGAACATTGGTGGGAGAGGAGCCTGCACAGGTGTAGGAGACAGGGTTCTGCTGTCATAAACAGCTGAGGGCACAAAGGAGGGGCAGTGCATTATGTGCCTGGGCAGCACTATTGAACCCAATATCGGGTAAGGGTTGTTGCTCCTAAATATTTCAGAGTTGTGTTTATTTGTCACATAGGGAACTTGTCCTGGTCTGAATTAAGAGTAATAGCTAAAGTAGCTTCAGGTTCTATTCTGATAAGTTTATCCAATCTTTTGGGAAATAGATTGCCTTTGTTTTGCCTGCCCTTGTTTTTTTACTGCCTTTTTAATACTTTGTTTTTAGTGGGTGTCCTTATCTCTTTTGGCATTTTTTGTTTTGCCCATCCCAGACAGTACCACAATATGATACTTCTGTTGTCAGGTCTGGGAGCTATAAATCATGTCCAAATATGGGAATAATTTTATTTATTAAAGTTAGATGTGCTTTGAAATATCTGGTGTTAGACATATATATGAGATTTCTATATGAAATCACTGGTTCAGCTGTTATTTTGGCTATATTTGAAAGCAGCCAAACTGAAACCATTCTTTATTAAAATGATGTACTGACATCATAAACAACTATATTATGTCTCTTAATTGCAATTTGATATTTTATTTATGGCTAAGATTATTGCCTTCTGAGGACAATTCAATACAATGAGCATTTAGGAGTTGCACCAGGTCAATGGGGTCTGCCCCACGACAATATTTCTGCTTGTCTGCCTGAGTGGAACTTGGGAGTCCTAGGTCAGGTTGTCAGTCCAGTGCATGGGGGTAGCCATGTAGCCAAGAACAGGATCTGCCAACATCTGCATCCCCAGCAGCCTTTTTCTTTTCTTTTCTTTTTTTTTTTTTTCTTTTTTCCCCCCTAATTTTAGTACAAGCCTCTCTAGCCAGTACTTCTGAGTTTGGCATTGTTCTAGTGCCTGGAAGACAAATTCTTTTTTTCTGAATATCTATAAACTAATTTGATGATTTGATGAATTTTGGTGTACTGATTTGTCAATTAAATGAACAAAATGCAAAACAGATTATTAGAAAGTCATAGAAAATTACAAACTGTAGGTTCTGTACTTAGGCTTGTTCATATATCTTGAGATGTTTATGGGAATTTAGCTTCAAATAACTAAATAACTAATACCTTCTCAATAAGAATATGATTCAAAGAAAACTTAAATGAGTTAATCATACAGGGATTTGATTAGAGGTTAATATTTATACCTGCAGTTGTCTATATTTTCAATTAAGAAAATTACTTCCTTGATGAAAGCCCATTAGTATTTTTCCCAGGGAATAGCTACCATTGCACTAATCAGAAATAGACAATTCTGAAATGGCTTTTTTTTTTTTTTTTTTCAGTTGACTTATTCAGTAACATTTATTAAAAGGCAAATGAGACACCTGTGAAAAATCCCAGAATTTCATATTTATGTGGATACCCAGGGAAAAGTAACATTATGGAAAACACTCCTATGAATAATCAGTAACTGAGGCAGAAGGAAAACAAATTTCTGTTAATTAGTTAAATAATAACTTAATTGTGGCATTGACCATTTTCATATGGTATGTGATTCAGTTTCTGAATGTTTTAGTCTCTAAATAAAACTGGGACCAGTGCTGTTTAACGTCTTTGTTGGCAACATGGACAGTGACATTGAGTGCACCCTCAGCAAGTTTGCGGATGATACCAAGCTGTGTGGTGCCATTGACATGCTAGAGGGAAGGGATGCCATCCAGAGGGACCTGGACAGGCTGGAGAGGTGGGCCCGTGCCAACCTCATGGAGTTCAGCAAGGCCACGTGTAAGGTCCTGCACCTGTGTCGGGGCAATCCCAAACACGAATACAGGTTGGGCGGAGAGTGGCTGGAGAGCAGCTCTGAGGAGAAGGATTTGGGGGTGTCAGTTGATGAAAAACTCAACATGAGGCAACAATGTGCACTTGCAGCCCAGAAGGCCAAAGGCATCCTGGGCTGCATCAAGAGAAGTGTGACCAGCAGGGCAAGGAGATGATCCTGCCCCTCTACTTTGCTCTCGTGAGAACCCGCTTGGAGTGCTGCATCCAGTTCTGGGTTGTTCAGCCTGGAGAAGAGAAGGCTCTGGGGGGGAACCTGATAGCGGCCTTCCAGTACCTGAAGGGGGCCTACAGGAGAGCTGGGGAGGGACTCTTTCAGAAGGACATGGAGCGACAGGACAAGGGGTAATGGCCACAAACTGGAAGAAGGGAGATTTAGGCTAGATATTAGGGAGAAATTCTTTCCTGTGAGGGTGGTGAGACACTGGCACAGGTTGCCCAGAGAGGCTGTGGATGCCCCCTCCCTGGAAGAGTTCAAGGCCAGGCTGGATGGGGCTCTGAGCAACCTGGTCTAGTGGGAGGTGTCCCTCCCTATGGGAGGGGGGTTGGAACTGGATGGTCTTTAAAGTCCATTCCAACCCAAACCATTCTATGAAAACCTATGGAAAGTAGAATTTTTCAGACTTACTAGATGACTATGAAGGGATCACTTTGAACTAATTTATTAGTATTTATTTCTCACTGTAAAATATTAAGTTTAATCACACTGAAACATATAAGAATTTATGCTTTTTTTTTTTTTTTCTTTTACTTTCAGGGCTTTTGTAATGAACGTTTTGAATGAAAGGCTGGGTTTGGTACTAGCACTTTACATTACTTTCTGTTAATTGCATTTAAATATGAATCAGAGAATTCATTCTTCCTGAAGATACACTGAGTGGGAAATACAGTATCCGTGCAGTATTTGTATGTGCCATTGCTTTTAGGGTATCCGTCAGTGGAAATCCCACTTACAAGGATTGTAGCCTTAGACCCACAAGCTCCAAATCTTTGCCTAGGTATTTTAACAGTTCTGAGCAAAGTTTCTGTGCCTCCTCACACTCATCACAGATTGCTGAAATGGTGAAAGGTCAAATTATTCCTTACTTCTTTCCACCCTGTTGCTGTAAGATGAAAACAGGAGCTTGTGAGAGGAGAGACTGTGCAGATCGGAACTTCAGAACCTAGTCTGCATGAGCATTCAGACTTTCGCACACACCTTCATTTCCACTGATGAAATGGAAGCTTTCTTCAGTGGTATTCTTTCTGACTCCTAAATGCATGGCTGTTTTAGTTACTCACGTAGAATTTTGCCTACTGTTTTGTCTAAATACATGGGCACTTAACAAAACTAAAAGAAAATAAGAAACAAAGAAACATAAATATCTGGATTGTTTTGTACTGACAAACATGTACAAAACCTTTTGCAATTGCATTTTTTATTACTTTAATTAGGCTAGGTTTTATTACTGATGCTATAATAATATGCCATGACAGGTCTAAAGAAACAGCAATGATGTAAGTTCATAGAAGATCAAAAATAGATAACTGTATATTTATGAAGACTACTCTAGGTATGATTCTTCGACCTTTTCTCACATGACTGTCAGCAGTTTTACTTGTAGAATTGAATATTTTGCTACAGTATGAGAAAATAAAGCCAAATGGTTTGTATTCAACAATCTTGAATATCCATTAATTAACTTTTTTTTTTTTTTTTTTTAAGTGGAGAATGTCACATGCTAATGTGTATGTAAATGTAAATTACCCTTTAAAAAAAATTATTTCAGCATAATATGGCCATTCTCACAAACAGGAAATCAAGCAAAAGCATCAGGAGGGCTGATGAAGGACATTCCAACTAAATTCAGATATAAAATGGAAGCATACAAGAGGTGGAAGCAGGGACAGGTGGTCCAGGGGGACTAAAGAAACACTCTTCAAGCATGCAGGGATGGGATTAGGAAATCCAGAGCATACCCTGAGTTGAATCTGGTAAAGAACTTGAAAGGCAGTAAGAAGAGCTTATACATCAGCAGCAAAAGGAAGACTAGGGAAGAACACGGGCCCACTGCTGAATCATGCAGGTGATCTAGTGGCAAAGGGCACTTGTCCATCAACATCTTTACTGTTCAGATTTGTCTTCATGACTCCCAAGCCTCTCAAGAGAAAGACTGAAGCAAGGAAGCCTTATCCTTTGTGGAGGAGAACCAGGTTAGGGAACACTTAAATAAGATGGATGTACATTACATTCATCGGGCACCCATGACTGCTGAGGGAGATGGCCAATGTCGTTGCAAGGCCACTCTCAGTTATTTCTGACAGGTCATCGTGTTTGGGAGAGTTTCCTGTAGACTGGAAGGCAGCAAATGTCCCTCCTTTCTTCAGGAAGTGCAACAAATATGATCTGGGGTACTGCAGGCCAGTCATCCTTATTTCAATACCTCAAAAAAGATGGAGCAACTAAACCTGGAAACCATCTCCAAACAGGTAAAGGATTAAGTGATTGGGAGTAGTGAGCATGGCATTACAAAAATGAGATTGTGCTAAACCAACCTGCTAGCCCTGTATGGTGTGGTAAAAAGCTTGGTGGATGAGGGGAGAAGACTGAATGGTTTTTATCTCAACTTTAGTAAAAGTTTTGACACTGTACCATAACATCCTTATAGGCAAGTTGACAGAGTATGGCATAGATTAGTGGACAGTGAGGTGGACTGAAAACTGACTGAATAGCCAGGTTTAGGGTTTTCATCACTGGCACAAGTTCTAATCAGAGACATATCTCTGAGCCCTATACCTGGGGCTGATACTGTTGCCAGTCCTGTTCGACATCTCCATTAGTGACCGGGACTTTGGGAAGGAGTGCAAACTCGTTAAGTTTACAGATGATACAGAACTGGGAGGGGTGCCCAAAACTATAATGCTTACCAACCAATAGACATATGTCTCTAGTACTGCTCAGCTCAATAAATAAAAACTTTGATGTGTTGGAGGTGTCAGAGTAAACATTAGGACACAGAATATGTCATGGTCAAAAATGGTTTACTGTAATGTAACTCTGCAGTCCGGGACATTTATCATGCTGTATGTCAAAGCATGTGTAGGCTTCCCTCCAGGTTTTGACAGTCACAAAAAAGCATGACTAGCTGGTAATTCTCGAGATTTGTATGTGTGTATTCACGCATAGATGGATAGATACAGTTTAGTTGGTATAGGTCTCTGAAGAACGGTTAGAATGTGTAATTTCGGCATTTGGTACAGCATTTCTCTCTACCAAAGCTCTTTGTTCATGGAAAAGAATGGAAATTGCATGCTGAGTATTTACCACAAAGGCTTACCTTTGTGTCTTAAACTAAGTTATGTCAGTTGAAAATGATAAGATGGATTTTTCCACTATAGAGTATATATATTTCTTTAAACTAGCCTTAAAGATTTTGAAACCTTAAGAATATTTTTTAATGTTGGGTGTTTTACAATTTAACTAATCTTTATAATATACAACTCCTGAAATCAGACTAAATATATTCCTTCTTTCTTGAAATAAGGTTGTTATCTGATAGATTCAAATGTGTATTGCTCTTCCTGCCATGGGCATTTCCCATGTGTTTATAAACATGAGAGTATGCTCATATGCATCAGTTAAAAAGATTTGGGTAGGTGTTTCCAATGTATTTCTGTAGATATTATTTTAAAAGAAATTCGTCATTTAAGAGCCTACTGCAGTCATGTTTCTCTTTAAGTTAGATTCTGATTATACACTCTTGTGATACTTTAGCTATCCAGCAAAGGAGGCTGAGCAGGAAAATTGAAACTTGGGAACCGGTGCATGAAAAATCATATCCAAATTTATTCTACAAAAGCAGGCATGCTGTGTGAAAAAGGAATATTATTTCACTAAAATTTATGACTTCAGTGATTTTTTTCCGCTCCGTCTGAAGCTCAGATGCACTAAAGGAAGACATGCTTTCTTTGGCAATTGCGGGGAAAAAAGGCAAATTATTCTTATTTCTATAAAATTAAATATAAAATATGTTGTTATTCATTGTATTATTGCATTTAATGTGAGTACACGTTAACATGAAGGAATAAGAAACATTGAACAAGTACTTCTGCAAATCTGCCAAAATTTCATTAGCATTCGTGATCAAATAAAGGCTAGCATGATGAGAAGCTGATCTGTAAAAGGTGAATTCTCCCTTTGACTTGCAGGCTTCAGAGAAGAATGAGCAGGATGTAATGGAGGAAAATAATGAATTACTGTGAATGAAACCAATCAGGCTGAAGCACTGTAAATGCATTTTAGAATTGATGTGATGTACAGAGCTCATGGAGAGCGCAGTGCTATGGAAGGTCTATCTCCACTAATCACCCTTGTGTATTGGGAAAGAAAAAGCATCTCTTAGACTGAGATCACAGTCATACTAGGACAAATGCATGTTGCAGGTGGAGTAAGGGAGATCATCCAAGGGAAAGTTCCTGAGTTTGCACAAGAAATTAGTAAAAAATTTATTATTTGTTTTTATCTGTAAAGAAGATGTAATTTTTACCAGACTTTTCCAGAACAGCAGGTGTATGTGCAGTGCGGAAAATAACAGAAANTTGAGTCTGGCTTATGTAGCAAAACAGAGTAAAATAGATGGAAGAGCTTTAGTCAGCATAGCCTAGAAAATGGAGCTCTGGAAGATAAAATCTGAGAAGAAAAGAGGATTAAAACCAGTAGTTTCTTCAAGAAGAACATGTGGTCTGGCTGAGTACGTAGCAATAAATGAGGCCATTTAAAAATGGTCACCAAATGCTCACAAAACTAGGGTATGTCTGGAAGCCAGCCAAAATGAAAAAAATGTGAGAGACAAAACCCACACACTGTCATTTGCAGAGAAGGCTCTCATGGAGTGCCAGAGCAGGTTGGAGACCGTGTATGATGACCAGACTGCAGGAGAAAAGCTAATGCTGTGTTTACCAGGCTGACATGCATAATTTTCAGCCAAAATTCTTACAGCACAGGTGGTTGAGAGTCTCTCCAGATGCACATCTCTGCAAAGATCTGCAAATGGCTATGCAGATCCTGGGTACATTCATTCAGGTTTCCTGGCTGAAGCTTCTCTGCAGAGAGCTGAGCAAAGCCTGGAGGCTGTCTGAAGTTATTTACCATTCCTAAGCCTGTGGTCAGAGCAGCGTGTTGTACCTTTTATCTGGGAACAGACAGCACAACTGTCACTGTTATCCGCAGTCAGCCTCTCAGACGGTGGAACACTGTTGCGGACAGTCAAAAGGACTGCTTCAAATAAAAACATCTTTGCTACCAGAAGTAGGAGTGGGAATTCTAAAACGAAGAGCATCTGAACCAAGTGAATCTGAAAATTGCTCCTCCTGTCGCAAAAACACAGGTTTTCTTGTACAGTCTACATCCTTAGTGCAGCTGATAAGCTTGCCTACTCTTCTTCTGCAAGTTGGGATGTATCAAACTCCACTTTTAGAAGTGTTAAAACTGTCTAAAGAGGAACTTACTTGGGGGCACAACCCAAAAGCAAAAATTTACTTAAAAAAGGAAAAAACAACAAAAGAAAACTAATTTGAAGACTGCCTATGTCAAGCATGGTCTCATTCATAGAAATGCTCACTCTTCTGAGGTAAAAACTTGATACAGCTGAAGAAAACAGATCAGAATACTAGAAGAGCTTACCTACTTTTCTACCTCCTTTAGAGGTAGTTTATCATATCCCTGAGAAACATTTTTAATTTTCTGTGTGAAGTGGAAGATCTCAAAGAGGCAAGTGAGAGCTGGAAGGTGAAATCAAGTTAAGAGTCTAACAGCGTCCTGCCTTTGAGTGTAAGAGACTGGCTTCTATCTGTACTTGTCATCTGATTCACAGCATGGATATGGACCTCTTTCTTCTTTAGCTTAATTGTGTTGCTTAAACAATAGGATTCTGAAGTTGTTTGTCTTTTCCTTTTTCCTTTTCATTTGGGAGATATTTAATTCTAGCTCCAAGAAGCTTTCCTAGTAAAGTTGTAAATTTTGAAAAGGTTTGGTGCAGTTGTGTGTGTGTGTCTGGGGCCACAAGCTCACCAGATTCCTAACACCTGGCCAGTGTTCATTATGCTGACATTCATGTGAAACTGCTGAAGTTTTGTAACACTTCAGGTCTCTCATTTAGTTTGTGTCTGTTTTGAATTACTGATAAAAGAATGGGCAGAGGAATTTGGATATGCTGCTTTGCTGCCTTCCCACTACAATGTTTAAGCACCACTGGAAGTGCTGTGGTGGTTGTGCAGACATGTCGTGTATCGGAGGAGCATTAGAGTGGCTAGTGGGCGCATTGATTACAGCGTAGCTGTAGAAGCATGGACTTCTACAAAGACTGAGCACCATGCTTCCTGGTACCATGGGACTGGAGAAGCAGATGTTCATGTTAATTGAAGCATGTTGAGTATCCTTTATCTCACCTGTCTGTGGTATAGACGTTGCTTTAAAATGCCTGTTAAACAGACCCTGTAATTACTGTGTGAACATCTATAATTGCTGAGTATGATGTTAATGCACTGCCGTGGGAATATGGGCTGTAAGTGCCTTTTTCTACCAGAAGTTGTGTTTTCTGTACTGCTTGGTTTTCATAAGAGAAGGACAACCAAAGACATTCTGCACCACAGACTCCAGAGCAGTTGCACCTTGTTTGATGTCACATCAAAAAGAGGGGCTCCTTCATCTACCTTTCCTTGTCTGGAAAGTAGTTACAGGTTCCTATATCCTTTTAAAGAAGTGGATTGACTTGGTAGGATTTGACTTCAGCTTGCNNNGTATTTGACTTCAGCTTGATAGCAGAAAACCCTGTGACATGCCTGAGATCAGAGGAAGCACTTAATTTCTTGGGACAGTGGAAAGCAAGGTCCTCACAGGGGGAATGTGTGGTTTTTCTTATCTCTGCTGCCATTACAAAAAGGACAACTGGACTGCAAAAATAAATTTCTTGATGAAATGACTGGGAGAATAGCAGTGTGAGCCTATTTTTTTCACCCATCTGTTCTTTATTCAGTGTGACAACTCTGCAAAGTTCTTGTACAGAAAAGCAAATGAAAATGCCACCCTAGCATACTCTATCTNCCTTTTCTGCCTGCCCTGAAGCACAAACAAGCCGTCCCATGACAGACATGACTGACTGCATACTTGGTGATCCTCAGAGCATTGCAAACAGCTTATAAAAACAGACTGACTGTTTGGGAATCTGGTGATTATTCCCATTAGTTTACAGAGAAAAAGCAAAGCTGAGGTTGTTCTTTCATAGTGGTGTCTAGGGTAAGAAGAATGAAAACATAATATTTCTAGAGAACAGATGGGGATCTGAATACATACAAGCAGTCAATTTATTAATGCCAGGGATGGGCTGCACCTTTTAATAGGCACAGCTAGTTATTTCTTGATGTGCTTTAGTATCTACCCAATGAGTAGAAGAAATTTTCAGTCCTTTCTCTTCTTTCAAGAGTTTTTTTAGTACTATTTTATGACTTGAGGATCAATATAAGTAGATCAATATGGAGAGAGCTAATGAGAGTAATGATGCCCACAATTTAAAATTCCATAGATTTATATAGTACTGTGTTTGTAGTATGTTTGTTCTTCTTACTCGCTCAACTTTCCATGTGTACTGGACAGCTGTAGAGGGACATTCATTATTTGTATCAAGGTTGCTTATG
>VXAV01000186.1:269210-294410 GCA_013399715.1 Alectura lathami | reverse complement strand
GAAGAAAAAAAAAAAAAAAAAAGAAAAGAAAAGAAAAAAGAAAAAAAATAAGTAGTTATTGGAGTTAATTGTGTGAATATATATGTGGACAAACAACTGAAGAAGGTAGAAAGGCTGGTTACCAGCATCTTATTCTTTAAGACATGTTGTTCTGCTACCTACTCTCATTTCCCTTTCTCTCTAAGTCTGTATTCAAGTACTTCTGTGCTTGAGAGAAATGATACGAGGTCAAATAGCACACATTGAGCATTATGTCTGGAGCAGACAGTTCCTCCATTGATTTCTTCTCCTGACCAAAGCGATCAACAAGGGCTTGAAATTCAGCTAACTGCTCAGGTCAGTAAAGGGCAGCATGTTGCTAGACTACTTTAAAACCACCTAGTAGCATTTCAAAAAAAAGAAGGAATAGTCTGCCGTAGTAGGCTGCTTTGGACATTGTGAAATGATAGCAAATACGTTAAATCTTTCATTAACAAAAAAAGTATAGCGCGATTTACAGCTGACATGCTGTTTATTTGAGTCTTTAAACTCACAGCATAATACAGAGTTTAAATCATACTGAGTTCACTGTTACAGTGCGCTTCTAATTGGGCTCTGCCTTAGGTTGATCTGCAAAGTACATCAGAGACAGAATTCATCATCATTTGGTCTAGAGGACAGAGGTAAATGGAGGAGATGTACGTTTGCAAACTGCAGCTGGTTCACATTGACAAAGAAAAGCCTCCACTGCTTAGACTTAGAAGCTTTTTCTGTAGTACAACACTTAAATTAGTAAAGGTATTTCTCCTTTCAATTCACCTCCTCAATTCAGTGAATGTTTGATTGGATGCCTTATTGTGAAAGTTTAGTTTAAATAATGTCTCATTGCCTTGCTTAGGCCATAAAAGGGCAAAACGGATTAAAGGAAAAAAAAGAAATCCCAGTAAATCTCATTGTTAAATCACACGACGAAATGCTGGGACATTTGGTTTCATTCCTTGCCAGATGCCTTGGCATAAAATTGCATATTCAGGCCACTTGGGTCTCTAATTGTCTTGAAATACATTGTCATTTCTTTTCTTTGTCCTAGACATATAATGATAGATGCTCTTGGAACATGTTAAATAAATAAAAACTTGTTCTAAACGCCTAGCAACTTAATCAGTGAGGAGACTATAGATGATTAAAATGTGATCTAATATCATATGTGGCCCCTAAACAGAAATAAAATAGAATCTCATACAGATTATTAAACTTTCCTGCTGAGAAGGGTATGGGAATGTTTGGGTTGTTCTGCTTTGCTTGTAGACACAATGTTATCAGTTTTCCTTCTTTCTGCTCACTTATTAGATGCTCTGAAAATACTTCTTTTGAGGTAATTTTAAAAAATGTTTTGTGTAATAGAAACATTCTTAATCTAGCCTTAATTTAGTCTTCTTACCTTAGTCTTCACAAGTAACAGCAAAAACAAAATTCTCACAGATTGCTAGTTAAAAGGGTTTAATAGAGCTCTACATCCATTCTGATTATTGTTTGTTCATGCACCATAATTATAATTCTTGCTACTAGAAGGATATGTGGAAACAAATTATGAGCTAAGAACAAAAATAATCCTTTCACTTTTGCTTCAAAGCATTAATGGAAATGGGTATAATCATTCAGGCTTGCTTTTGCTTTTTGTTTTAGTGAAGAGCCTTGTAATTACCTGAAACAAACTTTTCTTATTATGCAGTATTTTCTGTAATTCAAAACCAGTGTGTTTTTTAAGGTGTGCAT
Source organism: Alectura lathami (assembly GCA_013399715.1). Lineage (NCBI taxonomy): Eukaryota > Metazoa > Chordata > Aves > Galliformes > Megapodiidae > Alectura > Alectura lathami. The sequence continues at coordinate 292,655 of VXAV01000186.1, read as the reverse complement.
CTTGGTCTTTAGCTTTCAGATAGGAGACCAGACTGAAAACATTCAAAGCATATGCTACAATTTGTTGCTTATTTTGCACAAAGAGAAATTATGCGTTTTCTTTGGTTATGTCATGAATACAGTTGGTTCTGATCCTTTGTGTGTATGATTCGTTTTGCCAGTATCCTAAATGGGAAAGAAATGTCCGTTGGTTTTGAAACACATCCTTAGGATTCTCACTGGAGCTGCTTCCAGAGAAAAATTTGAGCTGTTGTGCAGTGTTTTGCCTTTCAAAGCTGTACATCTTCCCCTGGATGGCAATGACAGAGTAAGAGAGTGGTAAACTGACACAGGATGGAGGCACCTCCCCTGACCTCCTTTGTCCTAGGCCAGGCTAAGTTATTGCAAAGCAGCTTCCCACTTCCTCACCTATCTAAAATGATAGATAGGCAGCACTTCCCATGAAGGCAGGATTTTTGCTTCTTCCAGATAAAGCAAAAAGGGCCCCCTTTCCTTTATGAAAAGTGCAGGAGGGCAGAGCCTGTTGTCTTATATCTCATCTAGACCGCTCACATCAACTCACGTTGGGTGCCAGTCACAGAGACTAAGAAGAAAGAAAGGCACCCCTGTAAGGAGATCATCTGTGCCCAGCCCTGCTGAGGGGCTGAAGCATCAGCCTCATTAATGCTACAGAATACTATAACATACAGTAAGGAAGAGAGACTGAAAGAAGTTACAACTGAAATACATCTCACTCAGGGAAAGAGAGGAAAAGAGATGAATTTGGTGTAGCAAGAACATGTGAAAAGCAGCATTCACCAAAGAAAGGAGGAGGACCGAAATACTGGAGGCAGAAATGGAATTTCACTAGCAGACCTATCAAGTCTTACAGTGAAGAAAGTAAACTCTGATTGCTTTTCTGTTAAGGGAAGAAAATACAAAAAGAAGGAAAACCATAAAGAAGCCCACATCTACATGGAAAGCCCTTTGATCAACTCCTTTCCTGCAAAACTAGATCAGAGGGGGAAAAAAAAAAAAGAAAAAAAATGGTAGTAAAAATGTTTGGAATTTTAAGTAAACATACAAATGTCTGCATTTTTTGATAGATCCATATAGCCCAAACATCTAGAGATTCTGAGTGAATTAAGGCAGTGATCTATAATTTCCCTCTTTCCCCACCTCCCCAATATCCTGCTACGCAAGGTGAATATAGGTGACAAAAATCTACTGAACTTCAGATAGGACTCTCAAGGACTCTCGAGGACTTAAGTAGGTATTGGGTCAGAGTAGAGAGTGGTTTCTATCACTATGTTTTTCACAGGCAAATTTCCACCAGCAAAATGCTGTAATAAATTACAAACTGTTAAGCTCTATGGGAACACTTTACCTTGAAAACGAAACAGATTTATTTGAAATAAACAACTGATCATAAAAGCAATTTTGTAATATGATATTTGAAAACTGTTTTTCAGAAATGAAATAATTGCATTCCAGAAATTATTACAGTATATCAATAAAATATGATGTCTAATATATGCATTCACTTTTGTGATTACACTGAATTGTACTATAAAAACTATCACCAATATAAGAGAAGATGGAAAAAAATGTCTGACATGCATGTTTCTGCTGCATTTGCAGTCCTTGCACTTCCATACCGATAAAACTTTCCATTGAACAAAAGGAAAAGAGTATTAAAAAAACATAGAGAATTGAGGCATTGCAGAAGAAATAATAGTCAAAATAGACTGGTAACCAGCTATGGTATGGCAGACTAGCATTTTCAGCAAGTGTCCTTGACGATTATGAAACACAGAACTACTAGTAAACAATAATTTCCCCCAGTTTTATACTGGGACTTAATGTTTTCCATTTCAGCTTGTGAGGTTATAATTGCAATGACTACAAGTTAGGTGTTACTTTGAAGGTGTTTGACACTGTAGGAAAGTTTTACTCTAGGGTTAAGATTTGTCCGTAAGCATTCATGAGAAGCAGTGCCTGGGTCAGCCTAATGCAAGATCTGTGCTGTTTTCCAGCAGCTTCAGAGGGTTATGCTAAATTAATATGGTTACAAAAGAAACACTGAGATGGCAAAATGCAAATAAAAATGTGCTTCATTAGTTATGTTAGTAAGGTGGAAAAAAAAAAAAAAAAGACTAGCACGTTTGGAACTTAAATTCTTTCCATTATCTCCATTTTGGAGAGCATTTTTAGCTGTAAGTTGAACCTTATTCAAAAAAAAAAAAAAAAAAAAAGAAACCCCCCGCTAAAAAAAAAAAAAAAAGGGCATGTTTCTGGAATTTAATGCCATAAAGTTTTTTGCTGATATTTGGATCAAATGGATGTTTAGACACCAGCAGGGTTATAATCTGTAAGTTTGATTGTTGTTATGTCCAGAAAGAAAGACATAGGTCATTCCCTGTAGTTTGGTTCATATAGGTAACTTAAATTATATCGGTCTACATGAGATAATGTGGAGTTTTAAAGAGCAAAGCAAACAAGCCAGCTTTCTTGTCCCAAGAGTGAGGAAATGAGAAGAGGCCAGGCCTGCCTCAGATGCTCTTCCTGGAAAAAGTTTATGTGCAGTTCATTTCCTCCTTTTGCCCTCTCGGACTACATCTACACCGTGAAGTAAAACAGGCCCCAAAAATAGCTTATACACAACACCCCTGGTCATCCGTATTGCTTAGTTGTTGTCTTACTTCCCAGGCTAGTTTTGGACCACTCCAACTGCTTTTTTCCTGGTGCACACGTGGGCCTGACTCTGGGAGAAGTTTGCTGCAGACAGCTTTGCCAAGGGGCACTGCAGCTGGGACTGCTCTGCAGAGCCCCCCTGCTCCGTGTGCTCTTGAGTCCTTCAGTCTGTTTTCATGCCGTCTTCTAAGGCAAACAAACACCCTCGCTTTCACACTGCAAGGATGCTGTTGTCTGGGCTGCAGATCCAGGGTGTGCTGCATGGCAGAACCATAGCCAGGCCCTACAGGAGCAGTCAGCGCTGTCAGGAAGCATCAGCATGCAGCCAGTGAGTACAGGCTTGGTCTCTTTGGTCTCTGAGTTCTCTGGGTAGGTAAAAAGGGAAAATAATCTAAAGGGAAGCATTGCCTCTTCTTAGTAAGTGTCTTTTCACTGAGACAGAGACCATGCTTCAGAGCATGTAGGCTTGTCTTCAACCTGTGGAAAAACAATTAGATTATTTCTGACTGAAGCACTATCTTGACTTGGTATGGTTCAGTCATCTTTTTGCAATAATTTAGAAGAATCTGTAGGGAAAAGTCTTTGCCTTAGAGATTTCCATGCTCTGAGCTGTGTAAGCAAGCTTCACAAACAGCACACTGCAGCAGTGTTTGCCCAGAGGCAATGCTAACTGGCACTGCAGTGCTTTCAGTACCTGGACTTGTGTATCTGTGTAGCATTGCTCCGAATTGTACACTGGAGATTTTCCTTATGTAGTGTTGACAAACTAATTTTCTTGCTTTTCTGAATCTATTGGTTCCATAAGTTTAATAAGGCTGACATATCCATAAATTGAATATATTTTCAAAAAACTGTAAAGCTCATTTATAATAGTCATGACTTTATTACAGATTGACAGTCTTGTGTTGATCCATATTATCTGTATCCTGTCACATATGAGTATCTTTTGCCCTTGTTATCATTCACAAGCAAAATGCATTTTCTCTTCCAGAACTATGTGCAAATTCAGCAGGAAATAAAAGTAATTTCCTCTCCTGTGATTCTATGACTTTATGAAACCTCTGTAAAAAGCCTTCCAAGTCAACAAATAGCAGTTCACCACACAGTATTTGGAAAGCTATAAACTAAATTTTCCTAGACAAGACTCTCATTTCAAGTTTTGAAGTGACTCAGTTCACTTTTCCCAAAAAGAAAATGAAATTTAAAAAGCCTGACATGATAATCCCTCATATCCACAGAATTTCCTGAGGTAGCTCTGACATTATTCAGTTTTCACAAGTTTCAAGAGCAGGTTGTATTTTCATCACTTCATAATCAGTACAGTATATGCACAGGTGTTTGCAGATTATAGATTATTTCTCAGTTTTGAATCCTTGAAATATGGGTGCTAGTTTTGATTTATACATATGCTATGATTATCAGAACAACTTTGAAATAGTCTCATGAAAGATTGCCATGGATTTTTGAAGAACTCTAGAAACATTCTGAATGTATTTCATAGTATTTTTGTTCCTATAGCTCATTAACATTTTATCAGTAACTCATCATTCCAACTTTGAGCTTTTCCAGTAATATTTTTGGCCCTGCAGTGAGATCTTATTGTGGAAATGTAGAGACCTTCTTAGTCCAGAGGACCTCCCTCGAGAAGCATCATCATCAGGCCTGGTGGCAAGGCAGGGCCTCTGCATTTAACTGTTTTACAGGATGTTTTTCTATGCGGATCAAACTGATGTTGAGCATTTGCCCAACAAGTAATGTCTTTTTATAAGAATTGAGATACTTTGAGAAAATGCCAAAGGGTAAGTAGGGTTAAGGGCTAGAAAAATCAAACACAGCTGGAAAATTTTACTTTCTCTTGCTGTTTTGGGTGCATTTCTTTTTAATGCCTACCATTAGTGGATATTGCTTTAAATGAGACCTAACCTTAGTATGGTGGACAAGTAGCCCAAGTTACACTGCAGCCAGTGAATGCTCTATCTTCCATGAGTTCCTTCCAAGAATACGAGAACAAACTGAGAGGATATTTCATGGCGTCAGGAAGAAAGTAACATGCGTTACAGGCTGAGAGGAACAATGGCTAGCTGGGGTATTGATATAAATTGAGGTTGTTTAATTAGACAGCGGGTTCTTTTTTTAAATAGCTGGAATTCCTAAAAAGATTTTGTTTCTAGCATGCTTTAGTTAAATAAATACAAGTTGGTTCCATAGAACTGAAAACATTGATATGTCTTGAGAATAAATGAATGGTAATTACAGTTTATAATACGAAAAAAAAAAAAAAAAGCCTTGTATACCAAGTATCTGTAGTTACATGTTTATTATTTGATGCCTGCCAAAATTGTCCAACCTGTCTAGAGTGTGACAGTATACTATTTTGAGATTTTCTTAAAGCAACATATTTTTGTTCCTTCAGCATTAATACTTGTAATTAAGTCCAAACATGTCATTCCACACTGTTACCTGTTCAACAAACATGCCCATTTTTAGAGAAAGGAGACTGAGCAAGTTGAAGGGTAAGGTCTTTGTTTCAGCCTCCTCTGATGTCAGTGTTTAGTGTGTATAAGTGTAGCAGTATCACCTGTATATATTTAAAGCAACTAAGAATTATTTCTTCAAATCTGTAAACTGTAATAATGAAGTTCAGAGGCTTTTGCAACCTTTGAAGCAAAATCCTACTGCAATGAAAATTTTATACACATAGAATGAAGAGGCAAGGTTCTGGTAGGGAAAAGGGTCACTAGCAGTGTAGCGTTTCATATATTGTCAGTCCAATTTTACGTTAATTGCCATCACACATCCTGCCAAACAGTTTTGCCTTTGTGTTTTAGGACACAAATACACTGGTACTGTGTAATTCATGAGAGCTCAGGTTTCCAAGAAGTTCTCCTCAGAAGTGTTTGGGTGCAATATGCAGAGTTGAGTCTGGGGAAAACGTGGTGTGTTACAGACTAATCTCAAGGAAGTGCTTAATGAGTCAAAGTTATTCGGAGAAGTGGGAGAGCTTCAAATATCTGCTCAGCTTCAAATATCCTAGCGAGGTGATGACCATTGCTGCTAAAAAGCTGCCTTGGAGACTATCAGCACAGCAGATAGAGAGGAAAGCAGAACGAGAGCCTGTGTACTGGTAGCTGAGCTGTCTTCGGAGAGTTGGCTGACAGGGTTTGGACTGTTGCAGGGTTTGGGCTGTTGCATTGATTGTCAATCTCTTAAGATCATGGATCCTTCTCAGTTCTAGTAATCCATATGGGAAGTGGGCCATGTGCTTATTGTCTTGGTATCTACTGTTTCCTTTCTTTTCTTTTAAGAGGTATCATCATATACTGTTTCCTAGAGTGTTTTTCTTTATATTCTCTGATTTTTCCTGCATCACTATTTTTTCTTAGATCATTTTAAATCTTCTTACTTAAAAGAAAAAAATGCCATTAAAATTTGAAAATGTTTAAGTGAGATAGAGCTAAAATGTTGTTACCTTACCATCAAATGCTCTCAGTTAGAATTCTTTTTCTTTTCATTAAAGCCATTGAATGCCTTCTTAGTCCCACTCAGTAACCGTCCATTATTCTGGTAATCTGGAATGGCATGGTGGCAAAGCAAAACGAGAGTTTTAAATGAAAGATTAAACCAGTTCATAGTAAGAATACACCATGACAGCATGTGGAGAGGAAAAATTCAATGAATGCCATGGGCACCCAGAGCAGAGAGTCCCTCTAGCCATGTTATGGGGCTGTAACACAGGTAGTTCTGTGCAAGGATAATATAAGGTTTGGTTTTTGAAATGTAACGCCTGAAGAAAAACCCAACTTCCATGTCAGTATGACTGCATATATCACTGGTAGATAATAAATAATCTTTATTATTTTCAGAGCCAAATTTTGTGTCATCTTACGATATTGGGAACTTCACTTACTTCTTCTTCCGAGAGAATGCGGTGGAACATGACTGTGGAAAAACAGTCTTTTCTCGTGCTGCTCGAGTGTGCAAAAATGATATTGGTGGCAAGTTTCTGCTGGAGGATACCTGGACTACCTTCATGAAAGCTCGGCTGAACTGCTCTCGTCCTGGAGAAATTCCATTTTACTACAATGAACTACAGAGCACTTTCTTCCTGCCAGAATTGGACTTGATCTATGGGATTTTTACCACTAATGTGTAAGTAAATTCCATGATATATTTTTTGCTATTTATAACAGTGGAAACTAAAGCTTCTGACCTGTTCTCTGTTCTGTATTTGCCATGTAAACACAGAAATTTCAAACTACTGTTTGCTCACTCTTATGAACAAGTCTGAGCTCCAAATGCTTCCCATATGAATTGCTGAAGGTGCATGAGAGAAGTACAGTTCTTCATGTCTCCTAACAGCAAGGAGGCACTTGTGTTTTAAGACTATTCTGTCGTCCTTTTCAAACACTTTAAGGCTATTTAATACGTTCTTACAAAGACATTTTTACACATTATTTTCTATGCATAAATAGATGATGTGTTTATGAAATAAATATAATTTCACATTATCATGAATTTGAGTTGATGTAATTTTATTATGTCAATAAATGCTCACATGAGCAAAAAGAGTACAGGATGTGCTCTTAAATTATAAGTTAGTCTTAACATATCTTTATGTGAGCTTGAGAATCAAACCAAGAGTTTAATCTAGATTCAACTGAAACTGTTATATCAACAAGATAAGATTTAAAATTGTATTGTTTAGTCCTAAAAGTTTAAATTTGTTAAATATTAAAACACTGTGAATGGACATAAAAACTTTCTAGACTCTAAGCTTGATATCCAGAGTAGCTTGACTTTTAGGAAAAAAAGAAAAAAGACACCTTCAACTCAGAAATGTGCATTGTTACTTAAAACTTTATAAATGGAGTTTGCGTGTTGCTCAGTGAGAGTGGCTCGTGAGCTGTGGCTGCGCAGCCCAGTGTTCAGACTGCTGGAACAAGGTTTCGGATTTTGGTTTCTGATTCTTTACCCATCTGCAGTTTCATGCTGCGTAAGTCGGTTTTGCCTAGAATTTTAAAACATTGGTCAATGTCCCTTTCTAAACACCTGAATATCTACCTCCTATATATGTACATAGCCGGGTAGAAACAGCCACAGATGAACACCAGCAAATTATGATCCCTTAGTTGATTGCACAGCGAGCTTGAATTTGGGCCTCAGCCCATTTCTCCTGCTTTTGGTGCAGTCTGGTGTTTGCTCATCTAAGGTGTCCTCCAGACTTCCATGCCCCTTGGCTGGCAGCTCAGCCTACGAGTGTGGCTTGTGAGGGGCAGCTTGCACTAGGCGCTGACGTTTCCTGAGCTGGGACATCGGATGATAATTTTAACTCTGTTCTTGGACTGGAGCAATGTGTTGACGCTAAATGCTGCTTTTTAAAAGAGTATAGAACAGACTTCGGTACTACTACGGGTAAGATTTATTGCTGTTTTCAGCAGTTATTTTCATGTCATTAGTCTTTTTTACTAGCTAGTATGAGTCTTTGAAGACAGGCATTTCTCAGGTGGCATGATGAAACACTGTTCAGCGTGGTGGATCACGCTTGACACTCTCCTGCCATGGAAAGCCTGCCCAGAGGAATTCTGTTCCAGCAAATCTGCAAGGCTTTGGCCATGGAAGGGGAGCCCCTATCAGAAGGACAGTATGGGCAGCTTGGGGAAAGGTGGAATCCACTTTTTCTGAGGTTTTGTAAAAATGTCAGAACTGCCATCACCTGTTCCTTCTGAGAAGGAACCTGTCAATGTAACACTGCCTTTGCCACATGAAAGAAAGACAATAGTTCAAACCTTGCTGATGCTTCCTTCTTCCCCATTAGCTTAGCATTCTGCCTTGTCCAACAGAGGCATACTAGTCAATTCATTACATCTGAGGTTTTTTTTTTTTTTTTTTTTTTTTTTATGATAGCTCCATTTTGATTACATTTGTTCTTGCCATCAAAAATTGTAAATAAAACTTTGAACATTGTGAAAATTGTTTTGGAGCTTGGATTGCTTCCCCGTGTTGCATGTTGTTCACAGATACCTGCACCACCCATATGATTTCAGCCCTGAAACCTGTTGATGGAGAAGCACCAGAGTTTCCCACGGGGGGGACCAACAATTCCTTTCCATTAATGTAGCAGCATCAGATACTACTAAGCTACATTGAGCATTCTTCAATCTTAATATCTTCATAATAGTAATGGTTTTATTGCACCTTAATGCTTTTTTTTGTCTTTCTTTCTTTCTTTCTTTTTTTTTTTTTTTTAATCTTGTGGAGGAAAAGCTGAAGCATGTCTGTGAATAAGCATTGTGAGTCTTAGCAAAAATTGCACTATTTGTGTGTGGTTGACTGTAACTCCTGCTGCATAATGAAGCTGATTTTGTTTCTTTTCAAACCATCTAAAAATTTAACCAGCATCAATCTAGGCCTTAAGAAAATTCAAGATAATTTTCTGCATTGTTAATAGTGTTTGTTCGCTCCTTTAATGTTTATATATATATATATATATCTGAGATAAAAATTNAGTTTATAGAGGCAGGGAGTATCAACTCCAATGATAATTGATTCTGCAGTAATTATTAGCAAGAAACAACAGGTTTTGGGGTTTCTTTGAAATAAGGGTGACAAGCATAAAGAAGCACATTCCTCTTTTGTCCTGCTGTTAAATCAGTATGTCCCTACTCTTTTTGTGATCTTTGAAAAGTTCTGTTAGATTTGATCCCCGGGGGTTATTTTTATTCCCCACCATTTCGGAGTTTCTATTGTAGGCTTTCGTAGAGTACAGGGTAAGTTTAAAAAATAAATAAATAGAAGAAGAATGCTAGGTGGATCAACTGTCAGCAGTTTTACCTGCAGTGAAAATCTGTGCAACTGCCACCTTCATTATCTATGCCTTTCTCTCAAATTGTGGAAATGAACAATGCAGTCTTCCATATTAAGAACTCTCATAGTCACTGGATTATACTGTTTATACCGTGCAGAATTACTTTGTTGTCAAATCTACCACATTTTGAAGACAAGAACAGGAAATTGTATGTTTTGCCTGGCTGCTGATTATTACTGTAACAGGAGATCTTTTAAAGATCTTATAAAGTATGCCATCCAAATTGTTTTCCCTTGATGTGTTTCTGGAATTTGCATTTTTGTTGCTGTACAACATCATTTAGAAGATGAGATTTTTGTTCAGGTGTTTTACCCAAGGGTTCCACAGGGTCCAGAAACATAACTCAAGCTGAAAATCCTTACCTCTTTGTACTGCCATACAGGAAGCATGATTGAGCCCCAAGAATAATCTTATCCTGAACTTGGAAACCAGAAGAATGATATCCTTGGTATATGCGTAGGAAGTTCCGAGTTTCTCCCACATGAGCTCTTTGGCAAGGATGACCAAAAATTTAAGTCCAATGTCAGCACATCATGTATCTTTGTCTTGAGATATCATCTCCTGGCTGATCATATCCGTTTTGTTAATTACTTGAAGGATTGGAGCTCTATTAAAGAGGAATGTTATTTTTAATTATATTTCAGCAAATTAACTTCATAATGTTGTTATTCAAGTTTTTGCTTATATTTCTTTTGCAGGAACAGCATAGCAGCCTCAGCAGTTTGTGTTTTCAACCTGAGTGCCATAACTCAGGCCTTTAATGGACCCTTCAAATACCAGGAAAATTCTCGCTCTGCTTGGCTTCCATATCCTAATCCTAACCCTAATTTTCAGGTACAGATACATGTGAAAAGAGCAATACATGTGGGTTTGTTTTTTTTTTGTTTGTTTGTTTCTTGAATGTTGTGTTGTTTATAGTAAGTAAGTCCAGTTTTCCAGTATATTATAGCATGGGACTTTAAAAATTAAAAATAAATAAACAAATGAAAAAGCTTAAAGCTTAAAAAAGCTTATTTCAGTATTGTTAATTTTGTCTTTCCACAAAATAATTTGGGTTGAAAAGTGATGTTCTTTGAAAGGTAGAAGAAAAAAGTTTTAACTTCAATCTTCTGTCAAAATGAAACATAGTTGTCTGCCAAGGTAACATTAATTCCCAGCTCAAATATAATCAATGCTCTATTCTCTTTTACATTGAGTTTGTGCTATTAGAATCTGGAAAGGAAACATTGTTTCACACAAAAGAAGAATGAAAAATAAAAAGAGTAGAGGTCAATGCTGTGTATATTTCCCTGTGCAAGGCAGTCCATGCTCCTTGAAGATTCTGATTAAAATAATTTGTGAAATGGTGTCCTCCTCATTTGAACTTGTCAGTCTCAGCGTGTGTAATAATCTGTAGTTGACTAACAGCATAAACTAATTAGTCCTAGGCAGGTCTGTCAGTGGAAATTTGTAACAAAAACAAAAGTCTATGTCAGGTAAGCCCATACTCGTTTGTTGAGGTTTAACCATGGTAGGTAGCTAAGAACCACGCAGCCACTTGCTCGCTCCCTCTCTTCGATGGAACACATGATGATAAAAAGCTTGAGGGTTGAGGGAAGGACAGGGAGAGCACTCACCACTTACTGTCACAGGCCACAGCCCTCCCAGCCCCGCTCCAACAGGCTCCGTCCCACGGGGCCCACCCCTCAGGAGCGGCTCCAGCACGGGGCCCCACGGGCCGCAGCTCCCCCAGGCCTCTGCCCCACCGCGGGCTCCTCCCCACGGCTGCGGCTCCGGCCCGGGGCCTGCTCCTGCGGGNCCCGTGGGCTGCAGGGGGACAGCCTGCTCCGCCGTGGGCCTCTGCTGGGCTGCGGGGAGCTGCTGCTCCGCGCCTGGAGCACCGCCTGCCCTGCTTCTGCGCTGACCCTGGGGGCTGCAGGGCCGCTTCTCTCCCATTTCTCACTGCTCTCTCCCAGCTGCTGTTACACAGCAGTTGTTCCCTTTCTTACCTCTGCTCTCACAGAGGGACCCCCAGCATCGCCCATGGCTCAGCTCTGGCCAGCAGCAGGTCCCTGTTGGAACAGCTGGAGCTGGCTCTGCTGTGACATGGAGCAGCTGCTGGGCCCTGCTCACAGAAGCCGCCCCTCCAACATCCCTGCTACCAAAACCTTGCACATAAACCCAGTACAACGTTTTTATTCTTCTGCATGGTTGCCACTCTCACAAGGAGAATTATAGTGAGAGTGATGCTGGCAAGGGAAATAGAAAGAAAAACCAATTAATTTAGTGGTTAACGACAATAGCTTTTCACTAAGATCCTTACATGTGGATCTGCCTTTCACCCTCCCCTAATCTCAATTAATCCACAATTTCAAGAGTTCAGTGCTTCTTCAGTAACAGCCTTCCCTATCTTCTTGTTAAGGGTCATGAGATCTTTGTAAGCATGAAACAGAGCCACCCACCAGGGACTGTAGGTAGTTTTAATTACTTCCTGATTTATGCAAACAAAGGAAAATAAGGCACTGAATTTGTTCTGAATTACAAGCCAGAGCCTTGTCAGCTTTTCTGAATAGTATATTTGGCATTATTCCCACGTGACAAAACACCATTTAAGTAAGCCATATTGCACGTACAGATATTGCAGGCTATATCTGTACATAAAGTTTTACATCTTGTAGAAATATTTATGTTTTCAAAATAGTGATTGCAAGAGGATCTAAGGCTAAACTTTTGAATGAAGAAGTCTGAACAAAGACTTGTATTTAAAAATCTTACCTTCTTTCTGACAAAGTGAAAGTCCAATGCAAGTTATTAATCTCTCCCTGCAAAATCTGTATTAATGTGTCAGTAATCATTGTGGGAGCACTCCATACAGAATGGTACATACAAATGTGGCTGACAGTCTAATGGCTGTGTTTGTCAGTCAAAAACAGTTTGTTAGTACTCATCTCTAATTCCCAGTCCAGGCAGTGAGGTGTTGAAATTTCTTACTTGGGTAGTCTGGCTGATTTTAATATGGCTGGTACTTTCTTCATCAAATTTACAGGAAGAGCAAAAACTGTTGTATTATATCCCATGGAGCAACAGTTTTGCAGGCCAGTGATAATTTTATGAGATGTAACATGGCCTTTTACAACACAGTATGGAAGCCAATTCATGTTAACTGATCTCTAGGTATCATTAGTGATGCCAAACTTCTGTTTTTTCACAGGTGCTATCATTTATTCAATTGAACTTTCTGTTAGATTTCTGGGTCCATAAGTGCCATGCTAGCATATACCAAAAGCCAGTCTCATCCTTACACCTAGATATAACCATTTTGGGGACTTCACAGTGCTTTAGAGTACATACTGCATGTAGTGGGGATATATGTATTGGCTGAACCACAGATTTCCTGCCCAAAAGGACTTTGTACCATGGTTATGGTAAAATAACAGTTCTGTTTTTGTAGTCTCAGAATTTGTTTTAGCCTCACCATATTCAGCTACTCAGCAATAACAGACACAAGGATGTGATTGTGAAGGAAGACTACTGCTGGCTGGTAATAATTACATCAGGTGTATATTAATTGAAATATTTTCCAGATTGGAGTATGGTTGGAGTCCCTGTCCTGAAGAATACTGTTTCTCTCCAGAGCTTGTTCCTTTTCTCTTTACCTAGGGCATCTTCCATTGTAAGACCAAGGACAGTGTACTATGAGCCTTCTAGCTGGAATCTTTCTAGCTTGGTATATTCAGAGAAATTCTTCTTTGCATGCTTATTTAATTTTTTCACTGGCCTGACATGCAGGGTGCTCACATAGCAAGAATAATAAATGTTTTCTGTCAGTTGGTTAACTGTCTTTCCTCATCATAGGATCTCTCATTATAGAATTATTGACTGAAGGGTTTTTTTAAGGTTGTAAGTTAGGAGTGATCGCTTAATTTCAGACTGATAATATGGTAGTGATGAAAAAATAACTTGTAGAGTTTTGCAGACTGTATTATTTACTTTGTGCTGTGATTCATAACATCATTTATGACACAGTAAAATAGATTGAAAAAATATGATTTGGTTATACCTTTCACATCACTGTTTGATAAACGTTTTGCTTCTCAGATGCAATTATATAAAAGTAAATATGGGAATATTTACGTACGCACTGAGCATCTATCTCATGTCCTCAACTGGCTGAAGACCTAAACACAAAGATGTTAAATTTAATTGCTGCTTATTTTGCTTTGTTTATTTGTGCTTAGAATGTCTCTGTGTGATGAATAAATGCTCAGATATTAGTACAGTTTTCAGATATATAATACGGTCAGTTTCAAAGGAAAAATATCATTTCACTGGATAACATTTTTTGTTAGCTTTATAATTAGAGCTCTGCACTGTCTGTTCTTGGCTAATGAACATAGAGTCTGAAGAAGTTTGTAGAACTGTACATAGTGCTGTGGCCTGGGATTTCTGCCAGACCCTGGCTGTCCCAGACACAGGACTTCCTTTGAAAATTTGTAACGTTTTTAGCACTGTGTCTGTCTAAATTCTGTAGAAACACAGTCAGAAAATTTTGATGGTTGCTTTTCTCTTTCCTGCCCTAGAATGTAAGTTAGAAACAAATACTACTATAGCCCACCTATGGTCAGCCTGGTGCCCTTTCATATTGTTTGGAGTTAGGGAGTCCGCTTACTACTGCCTCAGGAGGGTGGAGCTTCCTCAACCACTGTGTGGACAGTCTGATCAGTACCAAAAACGTGACCTTAATATGTATTTTAAAGTGTCGCTACAATACACAGTCTTGGTATTGATGTTCTTGTGCTGTAATCAGAGAGTAAAACTGCTGTTACCATTGGGGCATATGGTCATGTTACTTACATCTGTCTTTGCAGTGTGGCACCATGGACCAGGGTTTGTATGCAAATCTGACTGAGAGGAATCTTCAGGATGCACAAAAATTCTTCTTAATGCATGAGGTGGTTCAACCAGTTATTCCAGTTCCTTACTTCATGGAAGACAACAGCCGATTTTCTCACGTGGTTGTGGATGTTGTGCAGGGCAAGGACATGCTCTTTCATATCATCTATCTTGCCACAGGTATGATCTGTGTGTTGCTGTGATTACTGCAAAAGTTTGAGGTCTGTGGATTTTAATGGTCTGTGAATCAGTTTTGGAATATGTTTAGCACCTTGAATGGTTCTTTTCCTTTTTGGCAGCATTGCCTCTGCCTTCTACATTTTCTGAGCAGATGTGTTTAGCAGTTTGCAGTGTCCTTATATTGTATTGTGAAGTCAAATGTTAGTCTATGTTTCCTGTTCTTCAAAGCATGAAGTCTACATGCTATTAAGAGAACAAATGGCTGAAAATTCCACAAGTTTCTCTGTCCTTTATATGTAGTTTAGGGTACAATCTCACTCAGGTTCATGTTCTTTTAGAATCCTCTGAGACAGAAGGAACTGTACAAATAGCAAATAAATGGCTGCTATTGCTATTTCTGACTCTTCTGCTCACAAATATTTTATTACTTTCCCATTTAATTGCACCTTTAAGTTGTTTATTCTAACACCCTGCCTTATTATTTGTCCATACATATGTGAGTTTAGTAAGGAGTGAAAAATAGTTCTTCACCTAAAATTTTCTAGGTTAGACGTATTACTTTCTAGGTTCAAAATTTGATTTAAGCTTCTTAAAAGCACTGAAGGTGTCATTAAACTGTTCTTGCAGAACAAAGATGTCCCTAACCAAGACTGAAATATTAGGTTGGAACAACATGTGGCAGAAAACCTAGTTCTCACATTGTAGGGGATAGCTCATGTAAGGAATGGTTTACTAGAGTGCATTTTTGGTTTCATAGTGAGTAGACACCAAATATAAAAAAATTAAAGAAAGATTGTGTTGATCAACAGGAGGAAAAAAAAAATTCTAAGCAGCTAGTTATTTGATCTTGCAATCCATGAAGTCAATTTCAAATTTGTTATCAGTTCAGTAGAAACTGGAGCAATCATTTGAATCATTTAAGTTATGATTTATTAATGAAAATTGTATGTTCTATAACTTACTACTTATCAAGAGTCTAAGAAAAATGTGCATTGTGCTTCAATATGTGATTTACTTTTCCCTTAAAGCATGATACCATGTTTTTCTGAGCATATTGCATCTTTTTGACTCTGAAGAAATTTTAGAGTTATTTGGTGCATTTGGGTGAAACAGTATTTCTTGTCATATTACCCTGGTAGATGAAGCTTTCTCGGTGTGTTCCTTGAAAGCTGGGAAGTAATATGAAAGCTTTTAATAGGTGCTTGGATTTGGCCAGTTGTAGTCAAAACAATTTGCTGGTTAGTAAATCATAGCATTTTAAGTGAAATCATACCTGTTCTAAATGCTATTGATATTGTAGTGATCTCCTGACAGAAAGTGAATTAGAGAAACATGTACTCAGTTGGTTTTATATGAAGGTACTATCTCTGCAGTGTGAGCTATTTACATTATAACGGCAGCATTGAGAATGATGTAATTTGTCATAATTCTGATTGTCTTCAGCTTGCAGTTTTCCTTACAGTATTTCCTTTTATGTCTGATTCAGTGAGGATCTGAAGTTTCAGGTTTCGTGGTGCATTAATAAATTGTGTCCACTAAAAGTTCTGGGTTCTCTTTATGCATCTTTCCTGCTGCTAAGAAGATGGTGCTTGTATATTCCTTATTACATACAATTGCCCTATAGTTTCATTGATCTCTGCTCCTCTACTTTGAGTCAGTCATGGAACTAGGATACTATGGTAGCTGAATCTTTAGTCTTAAACTGGTACATACTTCTATGTAATCAGAAGTATATGTTGCACGAATGTGACAAACTGTACAGTAAAGAAACCTATGTAACAATATAATGTTATGGAAGTTCTCTTGTCAGAGCAAATTTTATTTCACTTCAATTTCAGCCAGCTGCAGTGGTTTTTGTTAATATCCCTTCTATGTGCCCCCTCAAGTGAGCATCAGAACTAAGCTTTATTTTCAAAAGAGTATTAATTCTCACTTTTCAGAATAAGTAGGTTTTTGATAGGTTTGAAAATGAGCCATACATGTTTATAATAGATGCTATGTCTACAGTACATGAGGATAGTTTAAAAATCCAAAATATACCAAAATACACTGTGTAATTTACTTAAAATTTCATCGTTTGGGGAAAAGGCCATATTTCTACCTTTTTGGTGTGCGAGTCATAATTTTAATTTCATTTTATTGGTAATGATGCAGGATCGTAGTTCTCGATACTGATAATCTTGTGTGAAGCTATGAAGCAATTAGCACTGAATTTTCATCCTAAACCGCATGTGGTAAAAGATTACCGAGAAAACACCACTGCTTCTATAAACAGCAGAAAGGAGATGGCAGCGGCATTAACTTAGGAAACCAGCACTGACTTGAGAAGCACGCAGAGTTTAACAGTTTTGAGTTTACCCACTGTCCGGCCCTGCTTCCTGTACCATGTCAACTAGCCCAAGTCCCTAACGCATAAAGGAGCTGTGTGTTTGGGAGAGTGGGAAGAGTGCTGTTACAGTCACTGCCATTCTGGGAAAGGTTGCTATTATTGTATCTTTTCTACTTTAATTTACTTGCCCTATTAAAAGTAGTAGCAAATTAAATGTGGTGTTAAAATTTTGCCACAATGTTCCATCTTCAAACTCAATGGGCTTTGGATCACATCCAGTTTTTCTCCCCGTCCCTGTCCCCAGTACAAGATGGTGGAGAAAACTGGACCATTGTCAGTAGAGGGCCACCAGGACTGTGGGGGAGCTGGACCACCGTGCCCTAGGAGGAGAGGCTGAGGGAACTGGCCTTGTTCAGGTTTTGGAGGCACCTAGTAGCAGCCTGTTACAGGGAGTTTGTGTGAAGAAGGGAGCCAGGCTTGTCACAGTGGCATATGGTGGGAAGACAATAGACAACAGGTAGAGAGATTCAGATGATACAAAGAAACTTTTTCACTCTGAGAACAGTCAAGCTGTGGATCAGATTTCTCAGAGAGGCTGAGCAGCCTCCATCCCTGGAGGTTTTCAAGACCAGACAGCAACCCAGCCCATGTTATAACTAGCTTTCCTTTGAGCAAGAGGTTGGACTTGAGATTCCTGATATCCCTCCCAACCTGAATTATCCTGTCCTTCATATGCCAGTACAATATGCAAATTGTTTGGGCTAAATTGCACTTTTACACAACCCTGTGAGAATAGATGTCACTGTACTGCTTGGTGCCAAAAGGGAAATACGATCAGCTTCAGGATACTGGTGGTGAGGAGTTTATACCCACTGGCATAAAGCAGGATGGATCCAGCCCATACTGTGTGGGATGTACTCTGCATAACTTTTGTCGTTATGATCATTACAACATTCTTACAAAACTGTGTCTTAAAATTCACAAAGCTGATTCAGTGGAAAGATAAACATATAGGTTGGTTTGGATACAAATGAATGCTGTGCTGTCTTTGTTAATCAAAGCAAAAATCTCATTCTTTGAAGCAGATGGGCACTAGTTAAGAGAGAATTCTCTCTTCCCCCATCTCACATTCACCTACCTATCCACTTTGTTATCAGAATACAAATATTACAGAGGATAATAACCCTGACAGTATTAAAAGTGTAATCTAATTTCATTAAGCCTTAAACAGGGATAGTATTACTTGAAGAGACACTGGGAATAAGCAAACAAACGCATTAATCTGCTGTGTCAACAGTCTTCATTTCTTAAACCTCTGCCAAGTCATCATTCTGCTAGAGATTCTGATGTGCTGGGATTTAACAGCTACTGCTGGTATCAGAAATGTATTTTACTACTTAGGAAACACATCTTAATCTTCTGCTGCACTGACTTCTAACAGAGAAAGGAGGGATATATCAATTCCTGCACATTTTCTGTTGCTTAGAACAAGCACAGTGCTGCTGGCTTTAGGCAGGAAGAAATCCCTGAAATATTTTTCAGTGATTCAGAAAGGAAGGTCAAGGAAAGCATTCACAGAAGCTCTGGACTAAGAATGATCTTTAATACTAGATTAAAAGTAGAGCAGGCCAGTGAATGATCAATATTCTGACAACTTTTCAAGTTTAAAAAATATTACTTCTTTCTCCATTAGAAAAAAAAAAAAATGTTGTATATACCACAGTTTTGTGTGCTCGTCCTTTTTCTCCCCCCTTTTTGTCCTTGTTTTCCTCCTTTTTGTGTCTCCCTTTTATTTTCCCCCCTTTCAATTTACGTGCCTAGATGTCCCATGATTAAAAACTTTGCCAATATACAAAGGTCTGCAAAGCATTTTTTAGAAAACAGGATACTGCAACAAGAGCAAAAGCTTGAGAAAATATACTCCAGGTAGCCCTTATTTAGAAGACTGTTACAAAATTTATTACTTTACTAGTAAAAAAAATTGGAAATTTCTTAGATATGTTGTCTAGTTTGAGGGTATTCTGAAAACAGTTTCCAGTTGCTCATTTTTGGGAATTCAGAAAACATAATGCTGGCTCTGTGGGAAAACAAATTTCAAGGCCACATATAAAAAACTGTGGAAAAAAATCCATGTTTTCTCTGAACTTGTCTCAGAGGGCAGAGGATGTGTCTTCGGTATCCTGAAAAGAAATGGTGCATATCCATTTGTGGATCTTGATTATGGTAATTTATAGTTTAGCACCGACAAAATCAGTGTATGGCTACCTTACAAAGAACTAATGAAACCTAAAGAAATACTTACTATTGGCTGCACTGTGTATCTCTAAAGAATGGCCTGTTCACTGAACTAAACCTGAATTTTTATGCCATAAAGACAGGTTTTATTTGAGATTTAAAGATGGCTGGAATATTTTACAGCAGGTGTTGTACCAAGAACTTCTGGAAGGCGGTATTTTTTTCCCCTCTTAAGACCTCAAATTATACATAGCATTGCAGAGAATAATGATAAAAAGCAATTCCGATGTAGCACATACAGCAATAATTGTGAAGATGTGGAAAGGTTTCACAAAGAAATTTCAAAATATATTTTTTGNTTGCCTTCAGCAGGGGAATAACAGGTAGTAAATCTACACACACTGAACATCTTTTTCTGATGTAGACCTCCCTGATGTTGTGGATTTTCCAGGGGTTAGTCTTTACCTCATGAAGTGATTAAGCATATGCATGGCACTCATTTTGGAAATCCTATCAAAGCAATTTGTATTTCTCCTGTGTGTCTTACTAGATGAGTACTGCAAGATTCCTCTGTTTTTTGTTACAATGCTGTCTTCTTAGTTGTGTGGTGGTTTTTTTTCATTTGCTTCATTGCTTTTTTTTAGCAATGCACTACATATTTTGCTAGGGACCAACCCAGTATCTTACTGAGGAAAAAAAGAAAAGCACTGCATTTACATTTTTGCTTAATTTTTTTTGCATGAAATATTGTCATTTTCCTACAATGCAAACTACAGGTTCTGATCAAAGTGCGCTTTCATGTTTAATGTACGCGGTATCATAATATATGTGGCAAGTGTGAAGTTATGGACCTTAAAATTATAAGCAAAGATATATGCTTATGTACATTTCATACTTGGTGAAGAGAGCATTAAAGCTTATTTTTTTTTTCCCAATTGGTGCTATTTCTGAGTGTTTGAGATTAGTGGAAGTAATCTGCAGATTGTTTTTGTAGAAAGAAGGTATAGACATTTCCTCTCAGTTTGAGAAGCACTTTTGAGTCTAGAAACTACAATATAAAGGCAATAATAATGATGATCAAAGTAGTTGTAATTTGAGTCACAACTCAAGTGTGAAAGTGGTAGTAGACTATTTGTGTGTATTTAGTACATTCTAGTTCAAAAAGAGTGCAGCAGGAAAAATCAGAGTGCACATGGATAATGAGACATATGCACAGTGGCAGGCAATAGTCACAGAGCGTTAAAACTCTTTGTCATCTGTTATAACAAAAACCACAGTTGCTGTGTTTCTTCCACCTTTCCTAGACAAAGGCTTAGTGTGCTTTTACAGAGTTGTAAAGCTCCAATGCGATGTTTTTAAAACTGCTTCCTGGTAACTTCCTATCCGTCTGGCCTTTGCAGTATCATTTTAAGAGGCTGGAAGAAAGGACAGTCATCAATGCTGTCTAGAAATGGTGCATCTTGGATGGTAGCAGTTATAACAGCAAGGTGATGATCTTGAACATTGTTTAAAAATCGAGCAGTAAATCATCAAAGGGATAACCTTGTTGTCTGCTCCCTTTACAGTGTCCGTTACTACTGATAAAGGAAAACACTGGCTGAATGAATGCCTTGCTTATATTATAAATCTTTCCAGGAAACATTTTGCTGCAAAGCTTGAAAAAATATTGCCTTGTTTTGGCCTTGAGATTCTGATGTTCATTCTGGGATTTATGCTGATGTTATTACCAAGAATGCTTATAATATGCCCTTAGCAGAATATTTATATTATTTTCCACATAGAATCAAAAGAAAGAAGGATAGTGTAAACCGCAGCTGTTTTACTAGGTAATTTAAACACAGAAAAGTTAATTTACCACTGCCTTGTGTATTGTGTCACCTGTATTGGGCAAAGAGGCTTTAAAATGTTACCAGATTGGAATAGCCATGCCAGGAGCCCAAGCTACAGATGATACTACCAGGCTCTAGGGAATCAAACCCCACGTTGTAGATGTTCAGGAGTACTGATTTCCCTTGGCTTTTTCACTCTGTGTGGAGCTCTATCATTCTGTCAGCTCCAGTCAGTGCTAGAGTTCTCTTAATAAATAGATGGCTCTAACCAGAGCTGGTTAAATTATTCATTGACAGCGATTTCTGTATGGGAGCTGTAGCCCTTTATTTTGTTCACAATTACCCACTGCTTATTTGTAGTCATTTTCTCTTGTTATATTCAACTCATAAATAGGTCATGATTTTGATTAGTTTATTGCTTTAATTTGCTCAGATAGTTTGTGCAAGTTTTAGATAGCACATTCGTGAATTACTTGCTGCAAATAGATGACATTTGTATTCTGTTCTCATGGGACAAAATTAAGTAGGAGCAGCCCTACATGGGATCTAGGATCTGCATGAAGATCATCATTGGGTTTTTATAATTGCCCAGCTCTATTAGATAAAGACTGTAAATAAATATGAGTACCTCTGTGCCACCGCTGGAAGTCAGAATTGCTGTGAGAAGCAGTCGCTGCCTGCAGAATAGCCGGCTCTGTTTGCATGCAGTGAGACTGCTACAGGGGCTGGGAAGGGGAAAAGATTGCGAAGGGCTTGCTGAGACATCATCTCCACCTTGCATTAAAGAGACAAGCTCCTCTCTGTCAAAATGGTGCTGAGCTGTCAAATTCCATTACACTAGTTTACAACTTGAGGATGACCAAATGGCCTTCCCTTCTTCCTTTCAAGTTTTCTAGAGACTATCACCTCTTCTTCTTGGCAGGTAAACTTGACTTCATAACCCCTACATATGCATGTTAGTGGGTACTCAGTGTTATTCCTGCTGTCTTCAAAGCTGAGGTCTCTATTAGAACCTAAGCCTATATGCAAATGTCTTTTTTTTTTTTTTTGGCCCCGGAAGCATGCAGTGCCAGCCAACTGGCTTGGTCCTCAGAATGGCTCAGCTTTTAAACAGCTCTTGGTGAGTATGCAGTTAGTGTTCAGGATCCTTCCTGAAACGTGTGGGGAGGAAGAGGCTTGGCTATGTCAAAACATTTCAGAAAGGATTGGGCAGCTTGGCACATTACTGAGCATTTTAAACATCTGTAGAATATTCTGCAAGGCCTTTTACTTTTGAAAAGCCTTTCATTTAAGATGGACATGCATAAGAGTGACTCAGTAAACCCCTGCCAACCAAAGAAGAAAGCAGAAAACTTAATCAAAAAAGTTCAAACACTACATGAGATTCTTCTTTGTCCCTATAGAGAAGGAAATGCAGGATCACAAGTATGATAACATTCATGTATGGTATTCAGTGTGAGCTCTGAATAAAATAATAGTTAGACAGGATATGAACTCTTTTTGTTCTCACATTTGTGAGCTTTTTCATTCTTCAGCATTTTTCACAGTAAACCTCAATAGATCCAAATGTTTATGACTAAGCAAATACAAGCAGTGTCACTAGTAATCAGCATTTGGGATTTTTTTTTTTTCTCACAATAGTATTTGTGTTTGTTTGTTTGTTTTATGTTTACCCAGCACTGGCACTATGCAAACTGTAAACGTGTTTGAGCAGAGGACAGTCCTTGACTCATTGTCGTCAGCCAAGTTTATTATGCTTCTGGATTGGTACAGCAGTCAGCTGTCTTTCTGACGCTTCCAATGAAAGTAGCCACATACGACTCAGTTAAGAAATCAGGCAAGGTTTATTGGGGGTTGTTATCTGAGAAGCAGTTTTCTCCACTTGTGCATGTAAGTGCTTCTTTGATCTGGGCACTGGAAAATTTATTCAGTGGGAATACTCTCTCATATTCATAGCATGCTTTGGGTAGTACAGGGTATTTATTATTGTGGTGGCACGATGGGAAGGCAATAAAAAGTAATAGGAGCAGTAAGCACTCCCTGTCCAGTCAGATCCAATCAGAGTTAATACATCGCAACTTTGGAAGACTGGCAATGATCCAGGGCCTGTATTCCATAGTAATTTTATCTTTTGTGTACAGCGTGGCATAGTTCACTGCAGCTGTATGCCAGATAGCAAGCCTTAAATCATAACACTCATTCCATCTTACAGTTAGTATCTATGTTTATTGTCTACTCTACTATTTTTGCAAGAGGTTACACATTTATTTAGTGGTGCTTATCTCCACTGCCTGAGAAGTCCAGTCCTAGCTACTGACTTAACATTTTATCAGATCTCTTCTAAGCTGGAATGCCTTCTCTTCCTGAGAAGAAGCTTATAGGAACTTGATGTAGACTTTATTATTATTATTATTATTATTATTATTATTATTATTATTTTCATTTTGAATTGTTTTATTCAG
>VXAV01000186.1:185136-258608 GCA_013399715.1 Alectura lathami | reverse complement strand
GGATCACATTTGGACCTTGAAACTCATAATAATAGTTGAGAGTCTGCATCCAGCAAACACAAGCAGAAGCACATGCTTGTTAGACTGTTCAGTTTAGCTGGTAATCACTCAGTTGTGAGGCAAAACTGATTCCTGATAAAGGCTTGATTTTTTTTTTTTAATACATCTCTCCTTTAGGTTGCTTGGAAAAAGAAAAAATGATAGTCAAAATTAATTTTTTTTTTTTTTTTTTTTTTTTTTTTTTGGTGAAAGGGGGGTTTTGTGTTGGATTTTGGGGGNATCCTGCATCAAATAAGTATTCGTTCATTGAATGACACCAAGTAGAATTGCTAGTATGATTTTTAGTAACTCATTTTCCTCTTGCTTTTGCAGACTATGGCACTATTAAGAAAGTACTTGCCCCAGTGAACCAGACTTCGGGCAGCTGCCTGCTCGAGGAAATTGAACTCCTGCCAAAGAGTAAGCGAGAGCCCATCAGGAGTCTTCAGATCCTTCACAGCCAGAGTGTCCTGTTCGTGGGTCTTCAGGAACATGTGATTAAAGTCCCGCTGAAGAGGTGTCTGTTTTACAAAACATTCAGGTAACAGCTAGTTTGATTTGTTTGGATAAAAATGCTTGTGGGACTTGCAGGAAAAATGGGAAGGAAAAGTGTCTATAAGACTGTAAAGAGGAATCCAAATTAATTACCCCTCTGAGCTATGAATTTTATGTACACTGTTTATCAGAACAGTCTGTGGGGACTTCCCCTCTTTGATCAAACATGGAAATTAACTTCTGGAAATTACCATTTGGTTTTAGACTGTATTATGGCAGTTAAGGAATTTAAAGCTTAGCATGCAACTTTTTCTATATATTATCTAAAAGTACTTCTGGGCTGTGACACTTTCGTGACTGTTAATTTCATCTGATTAGTTTTGTCTTCCCTTTGATGTAAATGTGGTTCCTTGGTGGTTTCAGTAATTCAGAACAACTGTTCTGTTTTATGTCAGAGAGACTGAACCACTATGATGATCATTTGAGAACTGTGACAGGTGTATTTGGTTGTTTTTTTTTTAATCTTGCTTTGCTTTCAATTATTTAATATACGTTCCATTGAAAAACTTGGCTATTAAAGGAGATAAAAAGTCTGCCAGTTGCCTTTTTTGACTGCTGTACTTAGGAACATGGAGATGTTATTCATGTAGCAGACAGGGATTATACCTTCCATGAAAGACAGTGACTGAATCTTACAATCATAGAATGGCTTGGGTTGGAAGGGACCTCAGAGATCATCTAGTTCCAACCCCCCTGCTGTGGACAGGGCTGCCAGCCAGTAGCTCACTAGATCAAACTGCCCAGGAACCCATCCAGCCTGGCCTTGAACACAGCCAGGAATGGGGCAGGGATGGAGAAGGTTGGCTTTCAGACGGAATATGCATGCAGTCACAATGGGGAGGTGACCATAGGATGCAGGCCATGGCTGAGAGGCAGTGGAAATAATTTTCCTTGGTACCCATCACAGTGTGTGGATTAGTGCCATGCAGGTCACTGAAAGACCGCTGGTTTGAGAACAAGATTGAAGGAAAAGCTCTGCCTTGGAAAGCTGGAGTAGACCAGGGGAGTATTCTCCTTATTACAATCCTTTACAAGGTACTTCTGTTTGTGCTGTCCTATATAGAATATTTTAGGTGTTTTCTAGTAAAAACGATGTTGATAGGATACTCAAAGCCCCATTGGAAGTCCTGCAAATCTCACTTTAAGGAAAAGTTTTAGGCCAGTTTCTACCTCAAGCTTTAGCTTGGTTTAGTGGCCAACACAGGACCAAGTTTCATCTGTCTTTGGTTTAGCCAGTTGAAATAGGATATGTTTTTGTTTCCTCCTTAAGTGAAGGGCTTATATGGTAGAGAGGGGAAGAACCTGTGTGCATGCATGTAAGCATATCTGGAGAAGGCAAAAGATCTAATGACGTATTTTTGTGCATCTCAGTCTTCTTGAATATAACATGATTATGCTATTTTGATTGTACAAGGCATTGAACATGTTTTCTGAAGCATATGTGTTTGTTTCAAAAGAGGACATCAGGCTGGCATCCTGTGTTTTCTTATGGACTGTGTACTCGTGGTGGCAATGATAAAAACAAAGAGCTCAAAACATATGGGTGCCCTGTATTCACATGAAGCCTGCAACTCCTCTTGAAACATTTGAAGGTTGGAGCCATATTCACTACATGCCTTAATAGTGAGGTGTTAACTCTGAAATTCTAAGTTGCAAGTTCCTGCTTAGCAGTTACCTGTGTGGAGGTCTCTCAAGGTCCCTGCTACCTGTGCTGCTGTCAGCACAATGCCTGAGGTGCTCCAGGCTACCCTGACTGTGGGACAAAGCTATGCTTCTGCCCTCACAGGGTGGAACTGCTGCCTCAAGTCATAAACCCCATTCATAGCTGCAGGCAAGGCATTCCTCTCCCTGTTTGAGGGGTGGAGACTAACTGACTAGATTTTAANATTTTTGAGTGTTTTTCAAAAAAAAAAAAAAAAAAAAAAAAAAAAAAAAGAACAAGTGGTAGTGTTCCCATTTTACTGAATAGAACAGTAGTTAAATGTCTCAAATCCTGCTCAAATGAAAGTTTATTGCTCTCCCCAGAGGAATGTGAATCCTTGTCTTCCACTGGAATGACTTACTCAAAGGAGATAAAATTATTCCTTGTGGGGTTTTTCAATTACCTCTTTTGTAGTTATATCAACTTGCTTGAGATAATTAAATATTCATTGCACCAAATGGATTACCATCTATGCTTGCTTCCTGGTAAAAGCTCACCAGCAATTCTAGTTCTGTTCTGTGAGAAAGGAGAGGATTTACAGCTGTGATCTAGATAAGTGAAACATCTTCTTATCATTCATCATGAGGGACTCAGATCATTTGGATAATGCAGACAATCTTTCTTTCACCTTTCAGTTACTCATGGCTTGACTAGCTTTTTCCTAACTTGTCATGCTGGATTTCAAGGATGCTTGCTTTTGTGCATGTGGAGAGGTTGAAGGTACCTTACTTGGGGCCACTAATTTCATTGGTTAATAAAACATCTCAAACATAGTCACTGCATTGGTGGGTGTTTTAACATTCACATCTTTGTTAAATGTTAAATTATTATTTCTATGCTATAGCAATGGGTAAATAGAGGAAAGCCTTACCTAGCAAAAATGCCTTGTGACAGTGTGGTTCTGGTTTTTCATTATTTTAATTTTATCTATTCACATCTATCATAGAACTGTGTATCTGCACCAAGGCTACATTCTGAACATCCATCAATAACAACTTAAAGTTTCTTCCACAGATCAAGGGCATGTGTAGTCTTTAAAACTTACTTCACCTAATTTTTGAGAAGTAGACCATGCTTATGTATAAATAACAGCCTTAAAAAAAAGCTGAAAGACTGAAGATGTGCTTGCTCATCTGTTCTGTCTTTTTGTGTCAATAGTAGAGTGCTCACGGTCTAATCTTTTCTAATCTTTTTGTTTAGGTTTATTGCAAAGGTTTCAGACAATGCAGCTCAGTCCTACTGTTGAACAGACTGTTCCACAAGCTAATATCTCAAAAGAGATAATTTCCTTGTGGTTGTCTGTCTTTGTCTTTTATCTCATTATTGCTTGTTTTATGTTCATGTATCAGCCTTGAAAGAGTGTTGTTATTGCTTTATTCATAGTTTATTATGTCTCATTAATTATCACTCTGATATGCAGTACATATTCAGCTAATTCATATTTCCTTATAAATCTGTTCACAGCACTTAACTGTGGTGGATATTCTAGTTGATGCTTCCACACTCCTTAGCTATGTGGTGCTGCCCTGGCAGATATCTCCTCTAGTCCAGGACAGACCTGTTCCACCAGCTCACAGCTCCACTGCCTTCCTCCCATTAGGTTTCTGCTCCCACAGACACTGTTATCAAAGGCCCTTGAAAATATTGTTTTACAGTTGGAGACTAGATTTGATTTGTTATTTCTTTTCTGGTGTTCAAAGTGCAGTTCTATGCAGCCTTTGCTCCTGCTGTGATATCTCAGCGTATCTCAGGCAAAGCCTGTCTCCACACCTGTAGTTTGGGTTGCTCAGCCCTTTCCATTGTGCCATAATGCTGTTGTGGTTTATGAACTGCCTGTGTTAGTTATTTGGATCGGCAGTTTTCATGGGGAGCGTCTCCCTCAGAGTTCTCCTGATGACTGAATTGTTTTTATCGTTCCTCCTGTTTCCAGGAAACAGCTAGTGAAAATATAGTTTGGTATCTGATAATTCTTCTGAACTGTTCTCCAAAAATACCTGGCTTTTTAATGCTCCAAAAATAAAAGGGCGAAACAGTTACCCTAGTTTGGTTGTACTTGGGGAAAATCCTTCAGATACGACCATTCTATGATCACCTGGGTACTGCAATTCACACATTTATCAAAATCTTACAGAAGACCAGCAATAATTTTTGCTGAGAATAGAATTTGCCCTAAGAGTTTTGCAGCTCCCTGTAATTCATCTGGGCTGAATGGGTCAAGCATAAAATGGAACTGGCTTTTGTATACTCACTAATTAACTGTAATGTATAATGTGAGATAAATAGAATGATTATCATGAACAGATAAGTATTAAAATCACTAAAATTGTAGTGTTTGCTATTTACTTTAAAAGCTCTGTGTATTTCTAAGAAGGAATAAGATGTGTAATAAGGTGTAAAGACTCCATGCCCTGAAACCAAAGAATGAGCCAGCGTTCTTTTGTTGACAGCTACAGCCTTCAAAAGCAACCTCAGATGGCACTGTTTTCTCTGAGGTAAATCTGTGGATGTCACAATTCGTACTGCAGTTTTCAGTGCATCAGTTCTAAAAGCAGGGGCAATGAAAGGCTGCATCAGCCCAATGTTCTGCAAAATCTTGTTGGGCAAGGATCAAGAGTTGTTATTCCTGAACGGAAGATAGTTTTTGTGCACATAAAAGGCTTGAAATCTAAATTTACTTTAAAGTTATGCCTAAATAAATGAATAAATAAATACCGTCCTCTGAAAGCTTTACAGATAGTGATTTCTCTGGCATAAAAACAACTTTTGAGGAATTGTTAAGTATTGTTTTTGCATTAGATGCTTAAAATACTACTGGGTCAAAAGATTGTTATGCTAATGAACATTAGCACCGCTATTTGGCTGTGGCCCTGACTTTTCTGTCTCCATTGTACTCCATCACATGTATTTTGCCTTCTTTGTTAACCATCAGCTAAGCAATCTGTACATAAAGATAACTGTAGCAGAAAAATTCTAAAAGAGGTACTGGATTAACTAATCAGCTAAAAGAGTTATTGTAAATTTGATTGTGATTTATTTCATTTGTAAAACTCCAGTAAGATTATTGGATTAAGTTTTGAACACTGCTACATTCCTTTTTCTCTTGACTATAACTGTTGCTTCCTCAGAAGCATAGAATCATAGAATCATTTGTGTTGGAAGGGACCTCTAAAGGTCATCTAGTCTAACTCCCCTGCAGTGAAACAGGGACATCTACAGCTGGATCAGGTTGCTCAGAGCCCTGTCCAGCCTGACCTTGAAGGTCTCCAGGAATGGAGAATCCACCTCTCTGGGCATCTCTGGGCAACCTGTTCCAGTGCTTCACCACCCTTATTGTAAAAAACTTTTTCCTTATATCTGGTCTAAATCTCCCCTCTCTCAATCTGAAGCCATTTCCCCTTGTCCTATCACAACACCCGTGCTAAAGAGTCTGTCCCCTTCTTTCTTGTAGCCCCCCTTTAGACACTGAAAGGCTGCTGTCAGGTCTCCCCGGAGCCTTCTCTTCTCCAGGCTGAACAGCCCCAACTCTCTCAGCCTGTCCTCACAGGGGAGGTGTTCCATCCCCCGGATCATTTTTGTGGCCCTCCTCTGGACGCGCTCCAACAGGTCCATGTCCCTCCTGTACTGAGGACTCCTCATCTGGACGCAGCACTCCAGGTGGGGTCTCACCAGCGCAGAGCAGAGGGGCAGGATCACCTCCCTTGCCCTGCTGGTCACGCTTCTTTGGGTGCAGCCCAGGGTGTGGTTGGCTCTCTGGGCTGCAAGGGCACACTGCTGGCTCATGTCCAGCTTGTCATCCACCAGTACCCCCAAGTTCCTTTTGGCAGGACTCTGCTCAATCCTTTTGTCCCCCAGCTTGTACTGATGGCGGGGGTTGCCATGTCCCAGGTCCAAGGCCTTGCACTTGGCTTTGTTGAAGCTCTTGAGGTTCTCCTGGGCCCACTGCTCCAGCCTGTCTAGGTCTCTCTGGGTGGCATCTTGCCCCCAGGTGTGTTGACTGCACCACTCAGCTTGGTGACGTCTGCAAACTTGCTGAGGGTGCACTCGATCCTACAAGTATTCTCACGCTCACTGAAAATCTGTTTTCCTTGTAACAAAACACTGTGGCTATCATTGCACGGTAGAATAATTATTCCTATGTACTAATATTATACAAGGTAGAACCATTGATGTGTTCTAAACTGTTACTAGGTGCTAATACTTCTGGAAGAGTAGGGACCTACACATGGAATTGAAATTGCTGTTTTGAAATAATAATTCCAGCATAGTTATTGTCGGGTATCCAGGTAGATATCCCTATTTCAATATATTCAATCCTTATTCCAGTTTAAGTTAGAGAAACAAGCTACTGCTTTTGGCCTCAAGTTGGTTCTGATATTCTAATTTGAATTGGTGATTCCAAAGTAATAGTGCAGAATAAGAATGCTTGTAAATTTCCCAGACTGGGATAAACCATAATCCTGACTGTGAGACTAGATGATAAGCACTTTTTTTTTTTTTAACTCAAAGGGTTTTTTTTTTTGTTTGTTTTCAGGTATTACTACAAAGTTACCTTCAATTGGTGTGAACTTAGAACACCAGTAAAGTCAGTAGAACAATGAGATAAGGAGCAGCTGAAAGTCTTCCTCATTCAAAGTAGAATGTTAATCTTTCAGTGGAGAGGGAAACAATTCAAGCTCTGCAGATCTGAGATTGTTCTATATTTTAGTCTTTTGCTCTGAGGACCAAGGGTTTTGCAGGAAGTGCCTGTAATTGTCTGGCCTACAAAATGCGTCAGAGACAAACTGGTCATTTACATTTAGCTGCACCTGAGATTTTTGTCACAACTCTTTAAAGTATAAGATCTGTGCATGTATGTTTTAAATTCTGAGCACATGTTTTTGGCAAACAAGAAGAAATTTTGATTAACAGGTAGAATTTTGCAGGCTGTTCACAATGTATTTATAACAGTAGCCAGATGAGGAAAAAGGAAAATGTCTTTTCCTTTTAGTTTGCGAAGTTGTAAGAAAACCATATGGACCTGACAACATATTTGCAATTCAGATTTTATTCGGAGGATATTATTTTAAACAAAGCAGTAAGCTAAGAAATAAAAATTTAAAACAGGCATGTGGTTTTCTTATGCTATGATGTAATTCATGCTTTTTCTGTGTTTTAAAAGGTACTAAAAGTTTGAGGTTTTAGTTCAATATTGTTACTGTTATATTTTTCTTGAAAATTACCTGACATTTTTAAAGTAACCCAGTTCCATGAGATCATTTCATCAACCATTTGATACTTGGCAAGTGTATTCTCTGGAAGTTAAAGATACTGGTTTTTGTTTGTGTTTTTGTTTTGTTTTGTTTTTAAAAAAGCAAGTCTGGAAGTCTGGTAATTTAAAATCATTTAACATACAACGTACTGGACTTGTAGGTAGTCAGGCCAGCTTATAACCTATGCATCTCAGCTTACAGTGCTCTGTGTTGCACACCAGCTGTTTTCTCATGAGAGTCTTTTGCAACTCTCTTAATACTCTATAATCTTTTTATGGAAGCTTTTATTTTTTTGAAATTTTACAGAAAACTAACATCTAAGTTTTTAGTCCACTATTGACCTGAGTGTATATGAGAGAGAAAATATTCTTGATGCAATGATGTGAACTGTGGGCAGGATTCCAGCACAGGGGTCTGGATGCTCCAGTTATTGGAGCCCAAACTAAGTGGCTTTGAAGACCATGTGCTCCTCAGAATATGTTGTCAGGCCAGTGGATGTATTTACAGGTACTTCTGGAATTAGAGGTGTTGGTGCCCTCAAAACCTTAAGATTCCTGCAGTCTGGTTAGTACTTTTAAGGAGACAAGTTGTATATCCTGCGTTTGGATCTGTTATCTTAGTAATTCACCCATATTCTAGTATAGAGTAAACCTCAGCATTTAATTTCAAAGAAGTACTGACAGTGTATGTTCCTAGATTTAATAATACCTAGATGTATTTTGATTGTCTTATAGAAATTCAAGAGGAAGAAACATTAGTCCACACAGAATGGCTGGGATGATTAAAGGATTTGATTTTTCTTAACAGGATGTGAAAAGGTTAAGCTGCATTCTGAGTATTTGATACACATCTTAGTTTGTGCTCATAGGACATAATAAATTATGTGCCTACCATTTATGTTCTTCTGCGTCAGTCATCTCTATCTTTAGATCCCCCTCCTTCATTATGTATATATTTATATATCTCTCTAAAAGCAGCAGTAACAAAAACTCTGATTGGTACCCATGTCTGTAAGTCTAGTACCATCTTCCTGTATTCATTCAGCAGTGGATAGCACAGTGCCTTTGGTATGTGAGACAGGCTTTTATTTTCAGTTGTCTGTACAAATTTGCAGTGAGGGATCTGGATTCTCTGAAATAAGATGGTGACCTCAGTTCAGTACCTGCTATGCAAAGTGATCATAGTTGACACTAATTGGAGCTGGGTAAGCATGGCTATGTCAGTAGCAACATTTGGTAGACAACAACTGAAAGAAACAACCGAAATGCCCTCTGATCTTAAAAATGGTGTGTACAGGTAAAGACAGAAATATATCTCATTGAACAGTTTCAGAAGATGCACCTCTTATGTTTATACATTTCCTGTATAAAACGTGACAATTCAAGAGGATGTTGGACTAGCAGTTAAAATGGATATTAGTATGGGAATATGTTTTACAATGAAAGGAGATTTAAAATCATTGAAATCAATGGTATCAGAATATAGCTTTTAAATATTTTTTTTTTAATTTTTTAGAACATGCATAACATATTCTGCCTCAAATGGTGTCCATTTCTGCCTCATTTTCTGTCTGAATAAATCAAATATGACTCAAGTAGAGTGGTTTTGCTAGCCTGCTTGGTCATAATTATAAAAGAGCTGAAGAAAATGGCCTGCTATTGCTAGCTTTCTTTAGAGTGGTGTGACTTATGATTCAGTTACAATCCAGTAAAAATCCGTTGTTTAAGTGTTGCATGACTGTTTGTAGGCATACTGAACTATCACAGATGAGTGAATGCCTTGCAGAAGAGATGCTTTACTACCCATCATTTACTTCTTGTAAATGAAAAAGAAAAAGGGAAATGATGACATAGAGCGAAATGAGAATTAATCAGTAAAAGCCAAAAGCCACTGAATGTTTCCATAGGGTAGATTGCATCCGGAGTCTTAGGCTGAACTAATTCACTTTTATTCCTCAATTTCATTCCTGCACAAAATTGCCAGTTGTAGCAGACTGAGGACAAATCATGTGAAGTTTTAAAGATGTGGATTGGTGCCTACTGGGAGTAACAACCAAAACATTCATTTTTCTCTTGTGAAAATGAGATATAAGTAGACTCCCAGAGACAAGATGGATAATGTGCTATCCAGTTCTGCCAGTTACTTGGTCACTATCTGAAAAGGCCCTGTCAACTGAGTGATCTAGTCTTAGCGTTTAAAATTTATGTAGTGTTCCAGGAGTAGCATCTAAAATGGCTTTAATTTAGACAGAGATTTTGGTGGAGAAAGGAGTAGAGATGTACAATGGTATCTAATTTTCAGCTTTCTCTACTTACATTAATTAGACAGCCATTTTGTACAATTTTGTGTATTATTTCAGGTATGCACTGAAGCAGTTCCTCTTGTTGCTGTCTCTTAGGAAAAAGATTCATTACAAAAGAGATAAAGCAATATCAAATTTTGGTTAATTGAGCACAATAAGAACACATTTGTGAGTTAACAACAGTCTCCTTAAATTTCACATTTCAGACAAAAGTTCTGGTATTGTCGGACTTGGAAGCTTTATTCCATCCTCGTCACTTTCTATCTGCAAACTTATTTTTGTTNTTTTTTTTTTTTTTTTTTTTTTTTTTTTTTTTTTTTAGCTAGGCATCACAGATCAAAAGTAATTAGCTGATGTTTTTCAAACCTTCAATTATTCAGCTAAGGAAATAGTTTTAAAAGATGACACAAGTGAGCAAAAATGAACAAAAACTACTTGTATATTATCTCTCTTCTTCTTTTCATTTAAATGCAAGAAAATATACATACTTCTCAGAGGTATTTGTGATCTAAGCAAGTGATCTAAAAGAAATAAGAGAACCCTCTCAGATATGAGACATGAAGGAGAACAATAAAGGACTGTTGTGACCTGAGGATAGGGCAGATATTAAGCCAGACCTGCGTCATTTCACGAATGTATCTGACATGTTGAATTCAAATGCCAGATACAGAGTGATGGTGAACTGCACTCCTGGCATAGTTATTCTCTTTAAATACAAGATTTCAAATATAAAACCTTCTGCAATGTGAGTTTATATATAGTAATGACTGGAACAATTGATTAGAACAGTTTTTTGAAAAAAAGGAAAAAAAAAAAAAAACCTCTCAGGCAAAATTTCCTGCTGCTTTCTTTGGAATAGTTCAGCTGTTTCCAGGATTGTTGTTAATACCTATTTTGTGGAAGTTTTTCACATTGAGCCTCTTGTCATCTGCATGAGGTCAGTTAAGTTCCGACCTTCTTAAAATCACAGTTTTCATATGTTCAGTGCAACTTCTCAACCAAATCCTGAAAAGATTCAGCTGATTTTGTCTTGCTGCAGTGCTCTACAAACCTGTTCGCTTACTGAACTTGCCATTTTCAGTGCTATGGGAGCAGGGACTGAAAGAGGAACACCAGGGCGATGCAGAGGCTGCAGCAGGCCTGCAATGCCAAGCAGAAGGATCTGTGGCTGAGACCATCCCCTCCACTCCTTCCAAAAACACTCTGAGAACCTGAGGTGGCTGTGTCAGTTCTGCTGTGCGGTAGTGAGCTGGAGTGCGTCTTAATCCTTTCTAGTGGGTGCTCCCTATTAGGTAACAGTGTTAGTGGTGTGGTGACTTCAGGCAGTGGGAGGGTTCTGTTGTGATCTGTGGATCTCAGGCTGTCCTTTTACTGCCAGGAAGAGTGAGTGTGGCTCTAGTGCGAAAGGGTACTGGCTTTTTAAATGTTTCACTTAATAAATAAGTAAATGCATTTAGGAATGTTACATTTTACATAAAGGAATAATGATGTTGGCAAAGTGAGCACTTCTACTTCGAGAAAAGGCACAGCTAATGTTGCCAGTTGTGCATTACGCGAGCCTTTAACTTTGTTTTGCATTCTTCTTTTGTGAGACATGCTTTGTCAGAAATACTCAGTACAATAAAGGAGATAACTGAACATATTGTCTTATAAACATTGGAAGGCCAAGGTGCTTAATTCTCTTCATAATTTGCATCAATTGTTCCCCTCACTTTCTAGATAGTTAACTGGAAACGTGCAGCCTGAGTTACAAAAATGCCAAGTGTTCAAGCTGGAGAATCCATCAGTGGGAACTTTCTTCTGAACACTGAATCTCCTAATCCAAAAGTTTTATCTTTGAACTGGCTGCCTAATTAGAGGCACATAGGGAGTTTGTGCTGATATGTCTCTTACTCTAGGCCCATTTTGCAGATGGGAACTCTCCTACCACATAGTACTTGCAATCCGTGATGCCAAGTGTACTGTAGGAACTAATCCTATAAAACTTATAAGCACTAAGAATCCTCTACGATGGCGTTGTAGAATAGCATACTAGGGAATTAGTAAGTCAGCATTTTGTCTGATATTAACACAGAAAAAAAGCGAGGAATGCCAGAGAGAAGTAGAAATATGAAGAAAGCATAAAATCTGTGAGGGCAGAATCCCAGAATGGCTGAGGCTGGCAGGGCCCTCTGGGTGCATCTTGTCCAGCCCCTGCTCCAGCAGGGACACCCAGAGCAGGGTTCCCAGGCCTATGTCCAGGCGGCTTTTGGAGATCTCCAAGGAGGAGACCCCACAGACTCTGGGCAACCTGAGCCAGTGCTCTGTCATCTGCACAGTCTATATATGTATACGTATATGTATGTGTATATATATATATATATATATATATAAAACAGAGTTATATAAATATATAGTTATATGTATATATAGAGTTATATACATTTATATGTACTTACGTATATTTCATAGATATATATACTTACATATATATATTACTGAGAGATCTCTAATTTGTTTTCAAAGAGTAGGCATTGTCATTTAGTTTCTCTCAGTGATGATAACTATAATTCCAAAACTGGTAGAAAAGCGTATGAATTGTAACTCCAGAAATCTAATTTACTTGGAGCAAAAAACATGCTTTTTGTGAATTGCTGTAACTGTAGCAATAAAATGCAGCACAATAATTCTTGTCTACATACTGTGCCTGCTGTCAGAAATTCTGGCTTTTTGTAGACCTTCAAATTAATTTTTCTCAGTTTAATCATTTAATCTGTGCCACACCATAACAGGGATCAATGTCACTGTCTGTTTTGCACCTATGAAGCACGAAGAAATGCCATGTAGTCATTTAGGGATCTTTGGCAAGTATAGACGAGGATAAATGTTCATGTTTACTTGTTGGTTTTCATTCACAGTACGTGCATTGGATCTCAGGATCCTTACTGTGGCTGGGACATGGTGATGAAGAAATGCACAACACTGGAAGAAAGTCTGAGCATGAGTCAGTGGGAACAAAGTATTACTGTGTGTCCAGTAAGTTCAAATGCATTCTTTTATCTCTTAAAACTTTTGATTCCATGTGAGTCTCATGAAAATAAGCTGCCATAAGATTTCTCAAGCTCACAACACTGTATTTAATGGTATTTTCCTCAGGCCTTCCCATCAGACTTGAACAAGATATTTAGTCTATTTTCAAATTCTTATCAAACTATTTATATTAATACAATCACATTATTCATAGTTTTTTTCAGAGGATAGTCAATTTTTGCCCTGCATTCCCACTTGGAAAGGAACTGTTCACTAAGATTAGTGATAGATGTTCTTCTTCACAAGATTTTCCTCCTTTTTTTACTTTTCAATTTTCTAATTGCTATTGTTATAGTCTTCTCTTTTGGGATCATTATTGCTGTAATTGCTATAAAAGGCCATATAACTTTTTTCAGTTAATTCTTATACATATGAATTGGAGTGATGGGCTGTGTAGGTTAAGTCTCACCCACATAAATGACAGGAGTGAGATTAGAGTAAACCTAGTGTTAATATTTACAATGGCTTAACACTTCTCTTATCATTTCAGTGTCATTTTAGTATTGATTATTTTCCCTCACTATGCAAAAAGAGGGTTAAGAAGGGTCTTCCTTGTACTGTTAAGCTCTAGTCTTTGTCTTTACCTTTAGCCCAAGAAGGGAGAGTCTTTAGAGTTTTCATCAGTAATAAGGGCTTCCTGAACTTGTCCCCACTTGCCCCTGGAGCACGTGTCTATGAGTTTTGCTTATATGGCATCCATGTCCTATTCTCCATGTGTTTAAAAAGCTCTTTCTAACATCTTACACTCCTCTGTGAAGTATAAAGTTCTTAAAACTTTCAGTTGTGATCTCTACATGTTTTGCAGCCATCTTATTGATGCAGATCACTACACTGGTTTTGAGGTCCTTGGGAACTAACCCGTGTTCTGAATGCCTGTGTTTGACATTAAATAGTAATTTTTCAAACATCTTGCTCTAATCTGTGCATCTATGCTCTGACATAGTGGCCTAATAAAAAAAGATTTGCATTGACTACATCTGCATTAGCATTTTAGCTCAAATTAGGAACAGATTTGGGGCTAAATACTCTGATTTTCCCCATTTAGTATTATTTGGTTCACATCACAAAACATCCTTGAAGCACGCAAACTACATTATTTTCAGATGAAATTAAACCAGAAATGTACTCCAGCTACTACTAATCATTTGATCCATGGCCAGAGCCAGTCCGAAGGAGACCCCACAAATTATGGATGGTATATGTGTCAAATCTTCAACACAAACTGTTTTATTTTCCAGATTTGCGGTCTGTATGTGTTCCACTTGCTAATTTAGGCATAGCCATTGTCTCACAGAAACTTTGGATGTAGCCACTAGTCCAGTCCTTGCCTCATTGACTGGCAAGAAACTAGATGTGCTGAAAAGCATATACAGCTCAGGGTAAATGGAGTATCTCATATCTCCCTGCAGTAATCCTACAGGGTGAATATGGTTATGTGGAGGGTTTGCTGGTGGCATAGTTGTGTTGCTGTATTAGGAAGGATTACTGGAGTGGGTTCGGCCCTTGCAGGAGCAGTCTGCCTACTGCTTAGTCTCTGAATTCTAGCTTTGACCCTTATTCCTCAGGGGATATAAAACACGAGGCCATGAGAAGGTGGAGGGGGAAGCATGAGTGATTTAAAAAACAGAATTCACTTCTCTCGCATTCAACTGGAAAAACAATTATTTAGTATCTATTATATTACACTTGCATAGTATATGACAGTCTAGTCAAAGCAGGGGAGAACTAAAGGATTGCTCAGAAATCCATCCACAGCTCTGAGACGTATTCTGCATATCAGAGGTGAAAAGATTTACCAAGCCTCAAGAGGAATTTCGGAGATGAGCAGATTGGGTTTGCATATGAAAAGGAAATTTTTACAACTGTCGAAACTGAGAAGTGTGCTTTTGCCACTTCACTGTCTTAAACTCTTGAACTGTAAATAACACAGTATTGAGCAAGTTTGAGAGCTGCATAGAAACTTTCCTTTAAAATAACACTATATTCTGGCAAACTAAACTGATTATAATTTTGTTCATCTAGGCTTTCAAATACTTGTTTTTATAGTATTTTGATGTGCTGTATTCACCGGATATACAAGCCAAGATGTAGTGAGTATTTATTGCCATTTCATGGCCGAGCAGGGAGGGATTTAAGAGACGTAGATGAGCATCTGTGGTACTGTGTCTGTGGACTTTGAAGATCATTTTTGACAAGTATAGTTATTTTAGTCATCTTACTTTGATTTATAATTCTCAAATGGGTGTTCTTGGCATGAGTACACCAGTTGTGAGTGGATGTCAATAGTAGTTAATGCTATGTCACACATATCTGCTTTGAGCTTCTTCCAGTTGGTCAGATACCACTATTATCCATCTAATACTTTTTATGGTAATGAAGGATATTTTTAATTGTTTTGCCAAAGTATTTCCCAATGGTACAATTTGCAGTCCATCGCTAACAATAGACTGACATCATCTCAGAGCTTTTACAAGCAAAGTAAAAAAAAAATAATTTTAAAAGTTTTGCTTTGTTTGTTTGTATTTACATATGTAACATGAAATGGCTTTATTTTTACACGTTCTGCCAAACAGTGCATGTGGAAAAAGAGTACCGATATAAAAGGTCTTACCTGAATGCATTAGCAGCTTCAGGAAGTACTCGAGTCACCAAATTCTACACAAAATTATCTCAAGTTATAAAGCGTGTGGCAGATGTAAGGACGAGGTCACTGAAGATGTGACCTTGCCTCAGAGTGCAGAGGCACAAACTGGGAAGACAAGGAGGGGGCAGAGAGGCTCAAGACCAAGACTGATATTTGGGGGAAATTAGAAAGGAAGAAGTGCTTTAAAAGTAGATACAGAAGGGAAAGGGTGACAAAGCCAGGATGATATAGAGGAAAGCAGAATGCAGCCATGTCAGAAAAATACAGCCATATTGCCTGTTTGGTCATGGCTTTCCCCTCAAGGCATGTCAGACAGTGAAAGGTTACTGGACATTGGTCTTGCCTGGATTCTAGTAAGGGTTAAAAAGGCCACAGATCAGTTTC
The DNA here is from genome assembly GCA_013399715.1 of Alectura lathami. NCBI lineage: Eukaryota > Metazoa > Chordata > Aves > Galliformes > Megapodiidae > Alectura > Alectura lathami. The sequence continues at coordinate 242,664 of VXAV01000186.1, read as the reverse complement.
TTTTGCTTTCCTGTAGTCCTATTATGAAATGTTTGATGTCACTTGTGAAAATGAAATATTGATAGGGAGTGCAGGTCAGCTGTAGGTAACAGCACAGACTACAGTGGGATGATCCTTGCAGGAGCAAAGAAAAAATCAAGACAGAGAAACTTGTCATCGCTATTTGCTTCTGAGCTTTTATCCAAGTTTCATGAATGCTTTCCCTAAAATATGATGTAAATTATAGTAACAATAGACAACTACAGGTTTAGTTTGTAATTGTAGGTGCAACAATAAGCATGCTTTGGTACAGCATAGGAATAGAAAGAGGGAAAGATATTTTCACATCTCTGAGATTACTTGTGTTGGGGACATACCATTGCTGGTTAATAAACTATATATTAGAGCAGCAGTGTAAGAGAGATTGAGTTTACTTGTCACTTAACAATAAGTATTTCCTATTGTCTTATGAAAAATAGCAGTGTATACTCTGTGTGAGTAAAGGTCAGTGAGTTCTTTTCAGTAAACAGGTGTCAGCAGAATTTTGAAATGATGGATTACGGTTATGTCAGTTTTAGCTGGCAGAATATACACATAGCTGTTCTGTGGAGAAGCTATATCTCCAAAGAATAAATCACAAGAAATGTAATGAATAGTGAAATTATGGAACCTTCACCACAGTGGAAAGAATCAGCCAGCACCCATTGTGGTAATGGAAGCATGTCTTATGCTATTCTGAATCTCTAGTGTCTTCAAATTATGAATGAGATGTATACTTCCCTCACCACTGGTAAAATGAGACAATACTAAAAACAGCAAAGGGAAAAAACATTTCATATCATTCATAACAATTCTGCAACTATAGTTCCTATTTCATTATATAAGCAAATGTTCCAGCATTGTATTCTTACATATTTGATAAAGTAGGCGTGACTACATGTTTATCTTCGAGTTGCTTTAAATGCTATTTAGCCTTCACTTGGTAGTACTGGTTTTTTGGCAGAAAGCAAAAAGGAAAGCAGTTACCCTCTGCTGCTACCTTCTTTTGATCTTGATTCAGGTTTCCGCAAGCATTCTTGCACACGCTGTTTTACAATCAGTATCCAGGTTTCTAATCACAGGCAAATTTTAGGAAATAGGGAGTACTCTCACCAGAGGATAGTTGAGGAAATAAAATACACTTTTTATTGAATAATGGTAGGCAAGCAGAGTTGTGAAAGGGAACACTTAGTTGTAATTACTGTTTTTGCTATAGTGGTGGCATCCAGTGGCTCAGATCAGCTGTAGGTGGTGGGAATTCTGCAGCTGTAGGAATTACAAGGGAGTGTACTGTCTGGAAGCTGTACCTCTCCAGCGGAGGCTTCTGTTGGCGGTGGCTGAAGGCTTTACCTCCATGTACTTTGGAAGGGGTTGTATGAAGCAGCTATCAGGCCTCAGGTGGGCTTTTCTGTTGTGTTTTCTTCTAGACGAGGAATCTGACAGTGGATGGACATTTTGGAGTGTGGTCGCAGTGGAAACCTTGCAGCCACACCGACGGTGCCAGCGTTGGCTCCTGCCTTTGCAGGACACGGCTGTGTGACAGTCCAGCTCCTCAGTGTGGAGGGTGGCTGTGCGAAGGACCAACCATGGAAATTGCCAACTGTTCCAGGTAAACAAAACAATTTCAGGTTCTATCATATATGGTTTTAAAAGTTTTAACTTCAGCAGAATGAAGCCTACCATTTGAAATCTCATCTGGAGTCCACTGATCCTGTTCCGCGCATGAAGCAGCTCATAGCGTAGGCCAGGGCAACTGAGGCTTTAGAAAGTATTTCTCAAACATTGTGGGAGAGAGAATGAGCCAAACGGCAAACATTGATTTCAACTGCAGTGTACCAAGTGATATTGTCCTCAGTTAATTTTAACAAAAGCTCAGAGAGGGAAAAAAAAAAGTCAGTGTTAGGTAATAGCCAGGGTATGATACTTTTCTCAGTTCTGTGAGTTCCGTAAGTCGTAAAACTGTTTTTTTTGGAAGTCAGAACTGTTTACTTTTTTCACTTTTTTTTTTTTTTCCTTTTTTTTTTTTTTTTTTTTTTTTGTTTTGGCTTCATTTCACCATTGTATTCCCCCATCTGCTTTGGAAAAGATGTTTCCATTATATGTCTTGGTAGAATCATGACATCTAGATCTATTGCCAGTCTGTACGTCACTTCTTCGCCAACCTTTTGTCTTCTTCAGGCACATAGCCACTGCCAGAAAAAAAGCAGTGACAGCAGATTATTTCAAAGAAACTCAGAACACTGCATATTCCAAATTGCATTTAGATTTCGTGTTTAAAACATTGTACATACTTCAGTTGCAAGATGAAACATAAACTAGTGCATTCCGCTTATTTTCAGTGATTCTTTCTGTTTCTTGCCTCTGATTTTTGTTTTGTGCGTCATGGTAGTGAATAAAACTGATTAGCCTTCTACTCAAGAGAACTGCTAGCTCTATAAGTGGAAATACTAAATTTCAGACAAATTATTAGAAACAAAACAATATAGTATTTAACATCAGACCAGGAGAATGGTAGAAAAATATGCTGTGAGATTCTGAACAACCAAAGAAACATTACTGGCTGTCAGACTTCAAAAGGAATTGAGAACATGATCTGGGACTTGGTTCACGTACTGACATTGGCAGTTATGCTACTATTTGAACATCTTACTTCTGTTAACACTGCTGTATTAATTGATTCCCAGAGTTCATGGAGACCCAGAAATTTTGGTTGTTGTACCACTTGGGCCAGACATTCTACTGACTGAGATCTTTCTCTTTGTCCATTTTATCAAAGATACCTGACTTTTTTTTTTTTTTATGATTTTTATTTTTCTGTGTTATCAACTCTTGTATCCCTTATAATAACAAGAGATCAAGATTAGTGGAATTTAAATTGATAATATTTGTGATAAATTACTGAAATAATCTTGTGTCATATTTATTACTGGATTTAGTTACTGGCAATATGAAAGTATATAATTTTTTTTCTTAGGACAGGACATGAAATTTTTTGAGTTGTTTGATATCAAGTGCATTTTTCTAGTCTATATTGGGGAGGGACTGAAACATGCCTTCCAAAAGTTTTCAAATACAGGGTATAATTCTCTTAGCTCTTTTGTTACTTTACAAATAAGGTACTGGTGGCGTATCAGAGTTTACCATTGAAATTGTGAGCTAATGCATTTTGAAACTTCTGATTTATTTTTTTTTCCCTTTAATCATTTTCCTTTCAGAAAGGATATTTTAACATTCTGATGTTCCTGAAAAAAGACCCACAAATATAAATTGGAAAAATATGTAATTAAAATTTAGCTTCAGAACTTTTGTACAGAAGTTTGCAGATCAGATTTACCCAGAATTAAGTGACTGAAAGCAACTAGATAGAATTTGGGGTGGTGCTGTGTGGAGCCAGAAGTTGGACTTCATGATCCTTACAGGTCCTTTCCTACTCAGGATATTCTGTGATTTTACGTCATTGGACTTTGTTTAATCTTGTGTAATGAGGTCCTTTCTGCAGCTGCTGATCGCAAAGCAAGGAATATGGCAGTATCAGAGCACTTTTATTTTAGTTTAGTATTCTTTTAAGAAATGGAACACGATGCAGTATTAATGATTTCTGCAGAAATATTAATCGGTCAGATTCTGCTGTCAGTCACACCTAATCAGCCATTCGCTATGTATAACAGATGACAGAGCCTGAGCTTTTTATTCTACCAGAAATGGAGGCTGGACACCATGGACTTCTTGGTCACCTTGTAGTACCACTTGTGGAATAGGTTTTCAAGTTCGTCAGCGCTCCTGCAGCAATCCAACCCCTCGACACGGAGGACGTGTCTGCGTGGGACAGAATCGTGAGGAGAGGTGAGTTACCTTTTCTCTACCATCTGGTTTAATTTCTTCTGCTCAGCTGTATCCCACAGGACATTTTCTCCTTTACCTGCCTGGTGTTTCTCTTCCCCTCCTTTCATTCTCTGTAACTCCACTGCTGTGCAATAGCAGTGTTCCCATTAGCAAGGATGAGGGGCTGCGGCAGTTCTTGCATCTTTTGCTTAGCTGCATCCCTTCTGAGCCAGCAGAGCTCCTCGCAGTGCCAGCGAATTGGCTGAAGCAATGTGCTGCTGTCCCTTGAGACCCTGAAAATTGATTCTCATGGAAAAGTGATTGCAATGTGTTTGAACTTTAACTTGCTTGGGCTCAAGACCTGGAATTGAGAGCAAAATATAGTAAGGTCACAGCACTATGTTACTAATGCCATGAGTTCATTTTTTTCTGTCTTAAATGAATTAAGCATCTATATAACATGAAGGGAAGTTTCAAGGGCTTTGTTTCATATTCAATGAATATAATACACCTGGTCTCAAATCTCTTTTAGTAAGGTTTCAATTGTTAGGTTTTTGTTTTGTTTTGTTTTGTTTTTAATGATTGTACGTATATTAACCTCTGAGCAGATCAAGTCAGCTTAAATATTGATTTCACCACTAGCTCAGAATGGAAAGTTCAGGCCTCTAATTCCATTATATATGTCCCCCAAAGTCTCTAAATTGTAATTTATGTGCTTGGAAATCTAACAAAAATTAAACATTTATTTAAATCAAAGTAGAATACATTCAGATAAACTACAGCTTTTAGGTGTGTTTATTATCTTGTTTCCTGAGGCATGCCAAAAAGCTAGTTAGCAGTATGACTGTAGACATCTATTCTATGAGACAGATGCAGATACATTTCCTCTCAATGTGCACTTGCAGCTTACCTCAGTGTTTCTGTACTTCTATACTTTCACATAACCAAAGGAGAAGGGATGGTTTTGTATCCTGTATTGATGTCAGATCAAAGTAAGATTCAGTAACCTTTGTGGTGAGTTTCAGTGGGGGGTTTAATTAAACACCGGTTCTGGCTTTTCCTTAGATGAAAAGACTCCAGTGAAGGGAAGCTGCATCACACATTTATGTATTAACAGAAGATCAGGGACTTGTTTTTTCTAACTCTGAATGTGAAGGATTAGTATTGTAGAACACATGAATGCTTGCTGTTTCAGAGCCATGTATATTTACCATTTCATCACAGAGGAGAGCATTTTGTTATTTTGGAAATTGCTTTCTGAAAAAAAGGTTGCCCAAGCAAAAAGCTGTCCACCAAATGTAGAATTATGTCTGCTGTTACATAGCTTTTTCCCAGCATGAGCAGCAGTTACTGGTTTTCTTGAGCTGAGAGGTCAATCCAGGGCAGGACACAATAAAACTGAGTTTGGAAGAAAAGGACTTAGTATGAACAGAATTTTGGTGATGGACTATGAATGTTAGTAGTCATTGTTCACCTTAATTTTAGCATGGAAAAGAATTCCAATAAGATGTTTCAGAGAACTACAGAAAGATGTGAGAAATACTTATTTGATTGTAAGAGAAAATGTCCAGTATGAAGACAGTGGATGCACTGAAAAAGCAGTTACCAAGTGGAAAGTGATACTTAAAATGAGTTGAAATAGTAGTTTAGGAGTGAATTTTGGTACATAGTCTTTCTGAAGGAACATTGCTCTGCTTTTGTAGTCTGCAAGTTACTTGTCCTTTTCCTCTCTCATCCAGTTCAGCAGCAATCTGGGATGTACGTTCCTGTAAGTTTACTACAGGATGCCTTTTTTCTCTCACAGTTCCTCTGTCACTGTTTCCTTTCTCCTTGTAACACTCTCCACTCCCCCTAGCCACGCATCACCGTATCCACCTTTCTCTTGCTCACTGCTTGCTAACAGCTAGATTTCCTGCCTGAACCCTGATTTTGTTTAGGCCATCTATAAGACTTTATTGTGCTGATACTTTTAGAAGAATATATGTATTTTATTTCAAGAAGGTGTGTTATGTTAGAACATTTGGTCATGTAATTTCTAAAGCAACTTTTCTATAGGCACAAGGCACCCTAACAGTTGTTTCGCAGGACTGTGGCAGTGCCAAGCCAAACACTTGGGTAAATCTTTTCAAAGCTGTAAAAAACAGAGTCCCGGGAAACGTCCCAGCCAGTACCCACCCTACCACCCCCAGCAAAAGAACAGGGCAAGTCTGGAGATGGAGGCCAGCTTCTAGGTCATAGGTGGTATCGTGGTGCTGAGGCAGGTCTGAGATCCAACTGGGAATCCAAACCACAGGCCAAGTTCAGTGGTTCCCAGGCAGATCTATAGCACTGAGGACACTTCTACAGGTTGAGGTCTGGAGAGAAGGGCTCCATGGCAGGCCAGGGACCAGGCCAAGCTCTCCTCCAACAGCACTGGAGGAGCTGTTGGAGAAATGGAACTCCTGGGCCTGTAGGTGTAGGCAGAGGCCACAGCTGAGGCTCATTGGGGCCATTAAGGATTCTTCAGTGCCCTCAAGGCTCTAACAGCTTGTAAAGAGGTTTGAGCTGAGAGCAATGGAGTGACAGTATTTCTAGAAGTCCTAATTCACTGCTTCCTTCCAGTGCCAGTGGAGTTACCTTTGCATTGCATGGGCACTGTGCACTTAAGAACTGGGCCCAATACATTTACTCAGACTGAGCAAATAGTCCATATGCAGTCCTTGTTAAGAGATGTTCAGCTTAGTATTTTGCGTCCAGGGTACCAACAAGCAGCATCTCAGATTTTCTTGTGTAAATTAATGAATATATAAACAGCCTAGCTTTCTTAATGACCCAGCCCAAGGGTAAAGTGAATATACATGTGGTAAAAATTAGTATTAGGTGTTTTACACATTGTGTACTTTTGTCTTTACATATTCATGTCACCTTCACATGTTTAGTAGATTAAATATGGGATTCAGTTTCCACAATCAACGTTGTGCCAAGCTTTGCAACAGCTTTTCAGCAAACATAGTTTCCAGTAGAAATCCAGCACATAATTCCATAAAAAGTAAACACACAAAAAAAAGTGCAGTATATTGCTGAGGTTAATTGTCCTACAGATGTGATTGAAAGTTCAGTTTGATAATGTTTGTTCATGCATTGAGGGGAAATGTTTGGCTAGGTTGTGTTTGTTCTACCTCATGAAAGCTCTGATCCTACAATATCTAATGTATCAGGCAGATCTGTGCTTGCTGGTCATTACTTTGAAATCAGTGGAAATATTTACCGATTAAAAATTTTGCAGATAGGTTAAGCTATTGCATGCTCTTGTGCTAAAGGGTGGAGGAATGGGAAACGGTTGAGAGATAGCCGCAAATACTTGGATTTCAAAGCCAATTTGCCTTGTAGAAATAGGTCAAAAGTGCAGCAGGTGTGTGTTTGGTCAGAATATGGAGAGGGAGTAAAAATAGGATTTTAATAGATAAAATAATGTTGCATTTAAGAACCAAGATTGTAGACATCCAATTCATTGAAGATGAATTCACCAGGGGCTTATTTTTTTTTTTCCTTTTTTTTTTTTTTTTTTTCCTGTTTGTTGAATATTCACTGAAGCTTCTGGAAAACTCTCTAGGTTTTCGTTCATTAAGTCTATATTGTCTTATCTTGACTTTGCCATTGAGTGAAAATATTCTTCCTCCCCTTTCTGAGGTAGGTACAAGCTCATTAAGTCTACTGGTCTCCCTCCTATCTGTGCAGAAATGGGGAGTGTTAGAATGAGAATCCCTGGCTTCTAGTGAATGTATTTCTCTTCTATTAGAAAGGAAAAAAGAAGAAGAAAGCAAAGCAAATCAGAATTAGCAAAATGAATTGGCTGCAGGTAAGGAGTAAACATTTGAAAACCCTGGAAATTTTCTTGTGTACAAGATTTGAAGCAGTAGATGTTGTCACTTTTTTCTTAGTACACAAACCTTAGCGGATATTCAGACCTCTTGGACCTGTTTCCAGGAGGAGGAACCACTGAGAGTCAAATGGTTCTTGCCTGTGGCTCTGCTTACTTCTGAGCAGTACAAACAAGCTTGGTCTTCTTCAGCAGAGCAAACCAAACACCACGAGAGGCCTTGGGCTTGCCCCATGGCTGCCCTCCCTGCTGGGAAATGTGTGTTCCCATGCTTCTCGCTTTCTCTGTTCCCTCCTCCTCCACAGAAATCCTTGAGAGCACATGCCAGGCCCCCACCACCTTCCACAGTCTCCTGGGTGGGGATTTCTGTTGATTCAGCAATCTCCTTGCAGAAAGGCGTGAGTGACTCGTTTGTCTGCCTTCAATTAAAGCATTCCCATCAACCTCAGCACAGTCTGTAGTTCCCAGTAAGTCAGCAGCTGGTAACCCTGGGTACCCACCACGTAACAGTATTGCATACCAATGAGTGAACAGGGATTAAGGTTAGTTTGTTTTACCTAAATATGTGATAGCATAATACCGTTAAAAATTAAGATTTGTGTGTTTAAATAGAGTTTCTATGTAGAGTAAAAAAGCCACATTTATAACTATCATGCAGTGAACCTGTTGTATTCAGTGCTGCATGACAACACTGAAATAATTTGACTTTTTAGCATTGAAATAAATTATTGAAATAAATTCCATTTGTACTGGAATTGCCTGGAATAAAAATTACAAGTTACCATAGGAACTAGTAGTTCTGGACATATCTGGACAGAAGATGTTCTCTTTCCCGCCACTATGACAATTCCTTTATTAAGGCATTTGAACTTGGATTCACTCTAAGCGAAAATGGGAAAGGTCACTGAATGAAGCCCACATTTCTCTAGGCTGTTCTTCCTTCTGACCTCATTGCAGTTGCAGATGGGATTAGGGGAGAGGGCAGTGGTTTCTCAGATCCAGGATTCTTATATTGCGTGTTCTGCTGAATTACTGTAAAATGTTAGCCTGTGGGTCCTGGGAACAAAATTAAGAGGGGAAGAAAGAGCAAAGGGGAAAAAGGGTTACTGACCGACTTGAAATGCAGCCAAAAAGAAATATAATGAAACTTGAGTCAAAGCTCCTTGCTGTAAAACAGTGCTCGAAGATCGATTGCAGAGATGTCTCTAATTTTGAAAACATACCTGATGTTTTTAGAGTTCAACTGGCTGAAAGGAAAATAAATTGCACTTGTACATTGTGATTTTGTTGTTTTCTTTATACCTTCCTGAAAAAATGAAAAATTAGCAATCAGTTCTGTAGTTTCAACTGCATATTTAAGTAGCATTGGTTAGCTCAATTGCCAGCTTTTGAGATGCTTATTGTGTCAGTTGTTAGGCTTCATTTCTTAGGCTTGAGAGAGAGCAAGTGATACAGCACAATGGCATTAAAAGAGACACTTCGTAGTGTCAAGGAATCTCATCTAAGTGAGATTCATCACACCTGACTTCAAGGGTCCTCACTGTGAGTGTTTGTCCATGAATGAGGTGGCTGAACTTCCACTACGGTCTGTAGAAATCTAATCAATATAGGCAGTGGAGAACAGAATAATTTGTCTCATTCTACTTTATCTTCCTAAATTTGGTAAAATTAATCATTCTAGCTCTGTAGTTTGTATCAACAAAATTTCCATTGGCTGTATGGAAGCTTTGATGTCTATCTGCCACACAGCCTGTATAGTTAATAGAGAGAAATCAATACACTGAGGACTGTATTTCTATGACCTGTATTAGACATATACATTAAATTGTAGTTTTAAAAAGATTGTTTCTCTCCATGAGCTATTGCTCAAGTTTAGATGACTACTTCATTTCTAGAGAGCTACATTGCACGTATCTATATTTTAAGGTGAGATATATCCCACCCCTAGTTTCACTTTTTGCATGGCTGAATATCAGTAATTATCAATTTCATGGCAGACTTGCTTAATCCCGTTTGTGTATCCCAAATTAATTTAGCACATCTCCATTAAAAACTAATTGAATTATGTAAAATATGTACTCATTTGAATAAATAAATGGTGATGTTGCATGTATATTTCATTGGATAGATATTCTCAACAAATGATCACTGAGACCAGCTATCACAAATATTCTCATAAATGAGTGCATGTGACAATACGTGTGCAGCTGTTTGAGTTTTGGGGAAAGAATATCTGGTCACAGAACATTCATCTGCATCTTTAGGAATAGCATAATGTGAACTGTGCATTGCAAATAATTAAAATGCAGGTGAGCAAAAGAGAAAAGATAGTTTATGCACAAGCTATAGCTGAAAAAACATTTTACCCAAATCGTATGCAGAAGAATTCTCAGATAGCAGATTCATAAATCTTGAGTCCTTTTTTTTTTTTCTCATTGTGTTGGAGACCAGCAGACAAGGTAAATTATAAGCTGTTAAGAGTTTATTTAATAATACAGAGAAACAAAACTAAATGTCACTACCCCATTTACCCCACTCCCAGCCTTTTAAATGTCAGTGGAGTTGCTCAGACCTACAGATAAATTTTGAATGATAGACTCCAGCATTTGTGATAAACCTACATATACATATAACATACACAAACAACACTTTTTTCCCCACAGAATTCTGAAGATGCAAATTCCTTGGTAATGAAGGATTAAAGCTTGAGGATCTTAGGGCTTTCTACAAAAAAAATGTTATTATTCTTGTTGAAAATAACAACAGTTTATACTGTCATTGTTCCTCTTTGTGTTGAAAGTGAATTACTGAAGTATTAATTTCAGTTTTCATGGCAGGAGAGTACAAAACAACAAAAGCTTGCTAGAAAGGCAAAAAGACAGTGCATTTTGTATGTCTGGTGTAAAAAAAAATGAGGAAATATTGTAACATATGGATTTATTTGTTCAGGACAGTCAGAAGCAGTAGGAACAAGAGCCATACAATGTCATTCAAAAAAGATTAGAACTTGGGGATCATCTATTTTCTGAACACTTGCCGTGGCCTTACCTCATTCCAGATAAGACCTTGGCCTTTCTTAGAGCCCCAGTCATGCTTTCTGATAGCCCAAATCCTTTGGACCCGCACAGTCTTTACCAAGCAGCAGTGCTATGACTGTTACTAGATGGCACACTCAGAAAATCGGGAATCTTAGGTTTTTACCAAAAAAATGAAAAAAAAATCACTAAAAGTTGGGACCCTTTCAAATAACTGAAGGTCTTAACAATAGGTCAGTAGTTTAATGTTCCTGCTTCCCTCAAGAAGCTGGTAGCCCTCTGAATCGTTTTGCAGTCCACTGGGAAATCCTCTGAGGATAACTATAATAGCTAAAAACATCCCTTAAAAGATAAAGTAATAATACTATCAAAACAGTACTGTTCTTTATACCTAGAGTCAATGTTTCAGTTTTTGTTTTACCCATAAAAGTGGAGACTGTCAAAAGCAAAAGCAAGTTTAGCTCTCTGAAGAGGAGAGAGAGAGATCCTAATGAATGCTTATCTGGAGACTGATAAAAGACCGCCTGCGTAAATGGTTGCCTTTAGTTTGGTTGACTCACTTCTGCCCCAGACACAGAGCCACAAGTGTTGTTATTAAAGCAGTTGTCAACATTGCTTATGTGCTCACAGTGCAGTAGCATGGTTATGTCACACAAATTGTACCAAGGCACTGGATAAAGCAAATGAATGCTTCACAAGCTACAACAACAAATGTTTAACCTTTCTGTGCAGTGTGGCAGCTGTTAGCTCAATGCTTTATGAATAGAGAGGGGCCCTCTGTATAAAATAGTTCCTTGTTTCTACACCTATCTGAATAATCAAATTAGGGACTTGGGGAAGGTGTTGTCTTGATACTGAACAGCTTCTTTGCCTCCTTGTTTGCCTCCTCTCACAGGTACTGCAATGAGCACTTGCTGTGCCCCCCTCATGTGTTTTGGACGGGCTGGGGTCCATGGGAACGCTGCACTGCTCAGTGTGGGGGAGGGATTCAGGCTCGGCGGAGGACGTGTGAAAATGGTCCCGACTGTCCTGGCTGCAGTGTGGTAAGTAGTTCTCAGCTTGCCTTTCAGCAAATATGCATGTGCTCATACGTTGTTCCCCTGACATGAGTCAGTAGAGTGAATTTGTCTCTGTGTTGCTCAAGTGTGTGGAAGTTCATACAGTTTAGCAGAGAAATAGATACCATTCAGTTTTTATACTTCATCTAGAACATGGGCTTCCTGAGAAAAGTTTGGTGCAGATAGGAATGTGTCCTTGGCAGGTTTATGGTGCTTTTTATTTTTATCACCAGGGTACTGTTGCTATGAGCCCAAGACTCTGGTGTCTCAGGTCCTGTATAGGAGAGAAAAGGACAAGTCTAAAATCTAAAGAAATAGTAAGGCAAGATGTGATGAAGCCACCCACAAGTGCTGAAGTAAATTTGAGCAGTGACAGTGATCTTAGCACCACAGCAGCCTAACAGCTGCCAACTTTTGAAGCTACTGTAGGACAATTTTGGATGAATAGAAATCTGTTGTGGATGCCCCATTTACGAAGACAAACATACAGAAAAGTATATAGGGTTTTTTTCTTATATATGAACGAGTATAGTTATTACACTTCATGAAATGGGCACATCGACATGGAACATTGCTTTCTTGAATGGGTAAAGGAGAGAAACCCAGCAGAGATGTGCAGAGGGCAGGGTGACACGTTCTCTGCAGCACACTGGGAGAATAACCTCGGTGTGAATATTGCTTAATGGATAATACTGTCAAAGCCAAAAGAAGGGATTTTGTTGCTGGACTATTAGAAGCTGAAGGAAAATCTTAGCATGTGTAGGTGAATATCAGAAGATGAACCTTGGGGTGCTGTTTCATGTTACAGCTAATATGAATTCCAACAGTGGATTGCCTCCAAAGGGGATATTACAAAGTACAAAGTGTAACCTGGGTGAAAATTTGAAGTGGCTGAAACTGAAGGAGACACCTTCTGTCATTCAGCAGCAGAATCTGGTTTTCGCCCCAGTGACCAAAAATGAGCACAGCTCAGAGGAAAGTTGGGAGTTCTGTTTTGGTCATGTAGAGCTTAACAGCCAGGCCTAGTGTTGCATGATGAGAAATATGTACTGAACTCTGTTCCAGAATACTAAAGACACAGAAGAAAAATACTTTCTTTTCCACATATTAAACCAATCTTTACATGCCTTCATTTCAGAGAATAAACTAATTCTGAGGTTTGTCATCATCTGTGGACTATTTATTAGTCTGGCAGTAATTCAGTACCAAAGGAAGGATCATTTATTACCTTTCTTAATTTTATAGGGTTCTTTTTGCGAATTTTCTCAGGATTTGTTCTCTAATATTCATCCTGGTGGTAAAATTGGATTTTCAGTAGAATGAAAACATTCAACAGGTTTGTTATTGCGTTTCAGCTGAACTTTAAGAATTAACCTAATAACTTTTACAAATTTTTCAAAAACATTTTCCCCCTCTGATGTTACATGAAAGTAGCAGACATATGGCCTAGATCTATTGTTAAGCCTTCATGGATGGCAAAGAAAAGAGCATAGTCTGAAAGTTTTCTGGCTCAGTCATCCCTGTTTATCCGATTCTAAAACTCGTGGAAGAAAGCAGTATTTTGTTTTGCACAGAACTTTCTCATGGTCTGAAAAGAAAATATGTTGCCCTAATTTTCTTGGGAAGCTACATGAAGAAAATAGAAAAACTTACTGCAAAAATTTCGTAATTATATAACTGATTTGGGATTATTGTTACTAGGATTTATAATTTATTACCAATCTTAGTACATTGTGTTTTCTGTGTAACAAAACAGTTACCAATGCATCTATGGAAATTTTTTTGTTTGTTTGTTTGCTTTGATGGTTTCAATGGAACTTGTATCATTGGAGTACGTAATTGCCCTGCCTACTACTTGGGTACCAATGAAAGCCAACCTCAGGTAGAAACCCTTTATAAACCCTGGTGTTCGTGCAAGACAGGGCAGTCTACTTAAGCCTGTGTTCTGCTTAAGGCTCAGTGAATTCACACCTGGAAGTTAACCTGTCTTGAGTCAAAAATTTTGCAGGCATTATAGGACTTCGTGGATAACTAACTAATAAACTAATAAAGTAGAGAACTACTTTATTTCCTTGTTACTCCTAAGATGTTGATTTTTTTCATTAACGTATGAAAAAGTAATCTGAAATATTTTTATTCCTTTTTGTAATTGCTGAATTAATCAAATATTTATATTAATAAAATTCTAGTGAAATAAGAGCAGTAATGTCAAAACCTAGTTGGCAGTTTCTTCTGCTAAATCCATTTCTTTTGTTATAGTATGTATCCTCTGAAATAGCTATCAGCTTTTGCCATAGTTAATAAAGAAGAAATTATTGTGTCCTGTTACTACCAATTTCTCATCTGAGAAATGTCGTGAGGCAGTAAACTTAAGTGGTGAAACATATTCTCTGAGTTTTGTTTGTTTTTGAAACCTTTTTGTCTGAGCATCTCAGAGCACTCGAAAAGCTGAAAAAGATCAGGAAAAGTTGCAATGAAAGTGGTGGTATCCTACTATGCTTCATGGGTATCAGATCTGGAGTAAAAGGTGTTATGAGCCAGGCTTTCACCAACTGAATTGAAGGCATATCTGAAAATAGGTCCAAGGACTTAAAATACTCAGCTCTCTTTTTCTTCAACAATAACATGATGATAGTTTTAATATAAAATAAGTCTCTCTGGGTTTATTGTTTACCTTCAGTGAGGATGAGTTCTGGGAATCTTTCATAATGCTTGAGTAGCATGAGCTGTCATGTGACAGCTGCATAGTATAGTTTTGAGCCTGCTGTATAGTCAAGACTCATATTCATAAAAAGCAGGTAAGAAGCATGTAGGCAGAGGGGAGCGTATCATTTAAGATGATAATAAAAATATTAGACTTATTTCATCTTGAAAAGAAATTTATGATGCGTCAGAGGTGTAGGGAGGACTAAATGCTGTATTAGGACTCGTTTCAACTACGATGCTTCTTTTTTTTTAGAAGAGTTTTTCAATGGCAGGGTGAGAGAGGAAAAGCGATACCGTCTCCTTAAGAAAGAAAGCCTACAGCTTTTTTGTCAGCAGTATCAGGGGACCGGATTTTATGTTGTGGGAGTATGTACGTCTTCTGTTTTCCAATGTGAGACCAGGCTGTGGATCTGCAGTGCAGCCAGCCCTATCTATTTAGCTGTTCTCATTTTGCTGCTTTTACCATATCCATGGCTGTTGTCTGTGTCCATAGATTTCTACAACATAGTTTTTACTCAGCGTTTTTCATCTGTTTTAGCTTTGTTGTGTTGCTGTTGGTCTGTAATAGCACAGCAGGTGGCTACTGCTTGTGTTTTGGTTTATGTGTGTTTCTCATCAGCTGGTTCCTTGGCTTTATCTCTTACAGCAGAATTCAAGCAAGACAATTGGATATTTTTTATCAGAACTCAATAAAGTTCCCTGCAGCTATTGCAGACTTAACATCTTATGAAATAATAATAAACCTTTTGACGCATACAAATACTCCGAAGATAGAAAAACATGATGATATTTTAAAGATGCATCTCTCACTGACATTTGCTCAATATATGAAAGTAGATGACCAGAGACTAAGGACTAAAAGCATTTACATTGAGTATAGAAGACCATAAATTTTTATGATATCGGAGAACTAGACCACAGAGACTACTAAAGGTCAAAAAGATGAAGCTTGAAATCAAAATCTGGAGCCATAAAAATCGTGTCAAGATCTTTATGCTAATCAAAGTTAGTATAAAATGTTGGAAATTGTCTAATGAGAGATAGGACTGACAGCCAAATTGAAGAGCAGCGAGAATTGGGTAGTAGAAAGCTTAAGCAGATGACAAAACAGGTATTACTCTAATGTATTCAGGTGATACATGTGCTAGAGAAGGCACTGTGGAATTCTGTGGACTGAGTAATATGACTCAGAGGACAAATCTCTTTAGATTTTACAGCATACTCAGGTAAATTGTACGTTTGCTTCAGAAAGAGCTTCTTTTCCCCTGAGAAGCATAAACTCAGTTGAATTTGCCTCAGGTCAGTATTAAAAAATAACTTGCCTTAAGAATTATTGCTAGACTAAGAAATCTAGTCTGATGCTCAAGCTGGGTGACATACTTTATCTGCTTTTGTGTTCTCATTTCAGTCACGCTACCATATGCATTAATTTTATTATTGTAATGGAAGTCTGGTAAAAATATATATATTTTCCATATACCAAGCCAGAGCATGTTAGATTTTTCTGTGAAATGAAAGGAAGGCAGAATTTTGTTTGTTTCTTAGAAACAGTTGCTAGTGTTGCATTCATATATTTTGTATTATTATTTTAATGTTCCAGAAATGTGCTGAAAACAAAATATGGGGAAGAAAAATCTGTATTCTAAAGTTTCAGTTATAACATAAGATGAAAAAAATGTATTGGAAAAACAAATGTCAGAAATGTTTTCTTTTGTTAAGTTTTTAAAGGGAATTTGAAGATGGAAGATTTTCAGAAGTACTTTGTCCATCAGAAAGGACACCAATCTGCTTTTGAAATATTTGCCCTATCCCAAAACAAACTTCAAATGTCCAGTTTAGTGAAAAGAGAACAGAAGATTCTTACGTTTTTATCATTCCTTTTAAAGTTTCTGTTTGACCTGAGTTAATGACAAATAATCTGTCATCTATTGCAAAACCAGAAAATATATTCTCACAAGCATGAAACACAACATAACTGTTCTTTTTCTATCACATTTGGCTATTTCCTGCTCATTTGCTTTTCCAGTACTTTTTTTTTTTTTCTGATGTTAGGTGTTTCTTATATGTTTTAAATGCTTAGCAAAGTAAAGCTTGCCATCTGATGATGATGATGTATGTACAGTTGCAGTTATAAGCAATGTCAAGTAATTAAAAAAGAGTAAAACCAAAACACTAAAATTATAAGAAATAGTTTCAGGAGAGGCTGACTGCATAGAGTAGTGGTAGATGTTGTGGAGCTCAACTTTGTCAGTTAGGAGGGTTATCAACTTGTCATGCATATTGAAGGTAAACATAAGCTGATGAAAAGTCATGCATATATACCCGAATGTGAAAGGCTTAAGGCCCTATGAACATTTCATTATCTCTGGGAAGTGTCCCATAACTGACATTACAGGCAAAAACCAAAACAAAAAGTAGGTGACATGGTTTAGCTTAGTTCACCAAGTTGTAAGGCTTACAAGATTATACTGTAGTCTGTTCAGTGAGCACCCAACTGTCCGTAAGTAAGGAACACATTCTGTGTTTGATTGGAGAGCCATCTTATGTAACTGTGAAATCGCAAACAATTGCTTAAAAAATAGTCATTTATTAGAGGACAAAAACTTGTATTCATTCCCACCTTCAGAGACAGAGTTACCACCGAGTCCTATATTTGTTCCAGGTTGCATCACGTGCTGGTCAGTGAGCGTCCATGTTAGCACACATGTAGCTTTTCCCTAGCCGCTGCATGCTGTTAAATTTTAGCGGTAGGACTGCTAAGACCTACTGGCAGGAAATATGGGAAGGGGAAATGGGAGAAGGAAAAAATTCCATGTTGTGAAACACAAACTTGCAGGAAATCAAGCATCGTTAGTTCCAGTGGTTATGGAACTACATATTAAACAATGTACTGTAGTTTTCTTTGATACATAAATGGTATTTCCATGAAATCAGAATTGACATAGTAGAGATGTGGGAGATCAAAGCAGCAGTGTAATTCCCAGAGTTTCTACCAATCTTTGCTGGGAGAACAGCAATCACTGGAGCAGCACACACCAGAAAACCATGTACTAGCATGTCTGTTATTTTCTGTACTGTGTCAGAGTACTGGCTTAACCCATTAAGGGTCCTCTCTTCTCTTGCAACCAGCCTCAGGTGCTAAAAAGAAGGTAAGAAGGTGTAAGAAAAACTATGTAGACAATTTGCATATGCAGAATAATCCTACTTGACCACTGCAAGCACCTGGCTAAAACTGAAAATATTACAGTTGGTTATAGTAATTGCTATGCTATAGAAATGTACCAATTTATACAGAGTAAATGTAAGGCAACTGTTGAATCAACCACTTATTTTTAAGGGCATCATAGACCTAAGGCAGAAATAAAACTCATAGATTTGTATATTGTGTTTTTCATTTGGAGTGAGGAAGGAGGAACAAAGTAATCTCTGTCCTGGGGTACTGGAAAGACTAGAGCTGTATTTAATGTTTGGGTTTTCTTTGTTTGTTTGTTTAAGAGAGAAAAAGATAGCAAGTCTCATATAAAAATGTATGTAAATTTGAGAAAAAGTAAAAGGTGATGCAGGTAGAGAGGGACTGTTTCACCTGATCTCTGATTTTCAAAATGCCAAACAACCTCAGAGTATAAAATTATTTAAGTTGTAGAATGGAAAGTGGAGATCCATTCCTTAAAATATTACTGAAGTAGACCACTTCATGCTTTCCTAACCTTATTCTTCAAGAAGATAATGTTTTGTTTTGTTTTGGTTTTTTTTTTTTTTTTGATAATCGAAATGCAACAGCTTCAACGTCTATGGTTTTAGTTTTAGATTGTGGTGTTGTGTTACAAAGAAGGATGGTCATTGAAGTGATGGACTACTAGCGAGAATGTGTAGGAGCTGAAAGGTGCATCCAACTGGACGTACTTGTGGGTTGTCACGGAACAGTAAATGTCAGACTATTGAGAGCTTGCTCTAGATTTCCTAAGGAATGAACTTGGGACAGATCTTCATTGTTAGTTTTCTTAGTAATATTGGCAGACAAATTTGGCTTACATTTGTTAGTGTCCTGAAATTGGGAGGCATCATTAACGCTAAGGTTGATTTAAATGTTATATGGGAGTCACTAGATATGTCTGAGGGCTGAGTAATAGAAGTGAAATGAGTTGTATCATAACTGCAGTTATGGAGTTTCAACAAAACTCCAGCTCTCACCTTGAAGTATACTGAAGAACAGGACAGGAGAAAGACTCTGGTGCGTGAGTTGTTTATAATACTAGCTAAAAGCCAGAAAAGTTCTGTAGCTGTGAAAAATGTAGTTTTGGTTTTAGCATTTAGGATGTTTCAGGAAGNAGATTTTTGGGTTATTTGAGGAGGTATTTGCAAAAAAAAAAAAAAAAAAAAAAAAAAAAGTAGTTAAGGGATTGCGGATTGCCATAAACTAAACTCAATAGGGATGACAGCAACAGTCCAGACTGAAGCTAGCTGAAGTCATATTGCAAGTCGTAGTGATTTCTCCATCACTGCTGTTAACTTGTCTTCTAAGTGAAGCTTATTTTGAAGCTGAATTTATCTGTCTCCCTTGGATCAAGGACTGAAATGACCAGATCACGTTATGATTTTCCCTACAAATTTTAGAAGACTCTTCCATCACATAGCTATGTCTTTGTAAGTATGCAAACACTTTAATTTTACTGCCGGTAGCTTAGCAACAGCCTTAGGTCGCTGTGCAGTTGCAAATGTTGTGCAGCACAAAGCAGGAGAAAAAAGGCTTCATGACACATCAGTTTGAAAACGATGTCAGAGGTGCAATAGAGCTGTTGTATAAACCTGTTCTGTAGCCACACTTACTGTTCTTAAAAGAGAGTAACAGAAGTGAGTATAGCCCTAGAATATGTTCCAGAAAAAGACAAAGGCTGGGATTCTGATAAATCAGAGTAGACAGGGTTCTAATGTGTGAAGGACTAATATGTAAACTAATTAAAAGTCTGGAGAGGAAACACTGGGACTTCTGTGCACTGTATATTGTAATATACTGAATTTTAAGGAAATATGAAACCAATTAGGGGTGTTAATTTTCATTCAGGGCACTGTTACATGATGCAACTTGTTGCAAGGAATTGTTGAGGCTTCAAACTTAATAATCAAAAAACCCTATACAATCCTATACAAAGTCTGCAGAATACCAGGACAGACTAGAATTACAATAGATCAAATAAAAATTAAACTTTAGGTAGCATAGTAAAGCACATTTTAAAGTTTTCAATCTTTTTCTCAATATGAAGAGTTCAATGGAGCTGTGCTTTGAGCGTTCCACTTATTTCTGTGCTGTCCTTTGACAATAAACAGAGACGTGTCTGATCTTGAGTGGCATTTCTAATATTCCTCTTTTTAAGTGAGTATTGAATCAGCTTATAAAAAAACCTGTTCCTCTTATTTATTTTGTTCCTTTTAACCTTAGTCTCCTGTAGTTTAAAATGCTACACTGCAAACATGGTTACTAATAGGTTACACATTTTATACCAAAAAGAAAAAAAAAAGCGCACTCACGTATAGACCTGATGGTTAAAACAAAGCAGCACTTTGTTTCAGAGTTCTTCACTCTGACCTTAATAAATTGAGGGATGGGTGAAGCCTGAATAAGTAATATGTGCTGTTGCCATTATAGTTAAACCACTGCAGCAACTGTTGGAGAGTGTAAGATTGATTTGTTAGCTGAGCTAATTGGCAGCAGCCCTTAGCTATCAGAGTGTAATTAAATGGATCTGAATCCAAATTCATGACATTTATATGCCAGCTTTTGTTTTCACTTAGACTCAGAGCATTGTAGTAATATTTAATTTATTAGGATGTGGGAGAATTTTACTTTTCAATGAAAATAGTTTCAGGCAGCTATATTCTAACTCAGATTATATGAGGTTGGTGCATCATATTATATCATCTTGGGAGTATTTACTGATTGAGTTAATAAAAGTACCTGTATTTGTTTTCCTGGGTTGATTCCCTTGTCCCTTCCACATTCAATTTTTGGCTTAGGTTTCTTCACGAATGCTACAGCCAGCAAAAACAAAGTATTAAGTTATTCAAAGCCTTTGATATTAATCTCGAACAAACATATTCACAGGCCTTAGTAAAAGGCAAAAATGCATTTTCGTTGTGCTTGTTCATAACTTCTTTTGTATCTTCAGGATGTTGTGACCAATGTTCCAGTAGGTGGGATTGTATTCTTCAGGTCTGAAAATATAAGTTCCTATAAACACTGAGCTGTTTTACCAGTATACATACAGCTTAAAGGACAGGATGTAGTTCCACAGCCTCGCTAGCAGGACGCATAATGGTACTTAAAGCAGGATGACATAGCGTCTATCTTTTATGCCTGAGTATTGCAGCTGAAAGTGAAATGATTAATCCTGCAAATTCAGGGACAGACATTTTCCATAAAACAATACTTATTCCGTAGAATCATAGAATGGTTTGGGTTGGAAGGGACCTTATAGATCATCTAGTTCCAACCCCCCGCCATGGGCAGGGACACCTCCCAGTAGACCAGGTTGCTCACAGCCCCATCCAGCCTGGCCTTGAGCACTTCCAGGGAGGGGGCATCCACAACGTCTCTGGGCAACCTGCTCCAGTGTCTCACCACCCTCACAGAAAAGAATTTCTTCCTCATATCTAGCCTAAATCTCCCCTCTTCAAGTTTGTGGCCATTACCCCTTGTCCTATCGCTCCATGTCCTTCTGAAAGAGTCCCTCCCCAGCTCTCCTGTAGGCCCCCTTCAGGTACTGGAAGGCCGCTATCAGGTCCCCCCAGAGCCTTCTCTTCTCCAGGCTGAACACCCCCAACTCCCTCAGCCTGCCCTCATAGGGGAGGTGCTCCAGCCCTCTGATCATCTTCGTGGCCCTCCTCTGGACCCCCTCCAACAGCTCGATGTCCTTCTTGTGTTGGGGGCCCCAGAACTGGACGCAGCACTCCAGGTGGGATCTCACGAGAGCAGAGTAAAGGGGCAGAATCACCTCCCTCACCCACATCAGAGAGGTGAATGAATTTGAAGACAGAAAAACAGCACTTTCAGTTTACAATACCATACAAAAATCAGGTTTGTTACTCAGAATGATTTCTAACGTGAGAGATCAGTGAAGTGTTGATGACCCTGTGAAGATAAAGAAGTTGATTTATATTGATGAAACCCCTGTGCAGACTGAGACTGGTCCAGGTCCAAGCTGGCCAGCTCGTCAGTTAGTGGAAGTTCATGACACCCTCTTAATTCCCTCCAGGATACATGAGAATACTTGCAATTAAAGCTTGACTATTAATCTCCAAATTGTGAACATTTCTGCAGAATAACACAGTACTGGGAGAACTTAAACGCCTTCATCATAGTCCTTAACTCAGAATTTTACCTTTTGTGCTGTGCAGGTGTTTCTTCCACAGCATGCCAGGTAGAAGGCTGCACAAGAGCTGAAGGAAAGGGAGCTGTGTCAGGGATAGTACCTGAGCCACTCGTTTCCTTTATGAGCTGAGAGGAAAAGGAAAACTTAAATCTCCCCCGCGATCCCATGGCGGAACAGCTACTTTGCCCATCACACAGGCTGGATTGCTGGATGCCAGCTCAGGTACAAGATTGCTGCACAGCCAACATAGAGAATGGTTTGGCGTGGCAAGGACCTTTCAAGATCACATAGTACAACCCCCTGCCATGCTCACCACCAGACTCTTCTGTATGATTGCTTCTTTACTCACAAGCGACTTTATTTTTTTGTGCATGAGGATCATTTTATGAAAGTAGTGACAAATTCTAAGAATCTTTATAAAAAGCTATTTTGTGTTAGTGCATGTGAGGACATTGTACAAGGTTCAGGTCTGCAACATGACAGATCTGGTGTGCGGCTCTGCTATTTTACTGTTCTGGTAACATAGTGCTAGAGTGGATGTACCTCTTGACAGGAAAAATTTCATTTCCCGTAGCTGAGCTTATTCTGGTTCCACCCCAGGCGATACAAACTATACAAAAAAAATGATGAGAGTTAGTTGGTAGACCCACATCTCCTCTCTCAGCCTTGCCTGACTCAGCTAAGTCTTTTCACAGCCTTGACTGACAGGGGCCAGAAGATGTCCAGAGAGTGTATCTGGTTATTGTTACCTCATGTAGAATGCTTATAATACTACTTTAATATAAAACTAAGTGTGTTCACTCTATTTAAAGCATGAAAGACATTCAGTCAGAAGTTTCCAAATGTTCAGGCTATTGCTCACAAAACTGGAATTATAATATATGCATTCGTATAGGAGCACATAACCCTCTTCACAAATTCACTAAGCTCTGTATTAAAAATAGTTAATTTGTGTCCTATCCCTTCTTGAAGAGCTGATCCAGGATCCCTATTCACATATTGAAGCACTTATGTGAGATAGCTTGGCAGAATGAATATTTTGTTAAAGAAGCTTTAAAGTACTTAGGAAAAGAATTAATATCATTGCATATAATCTGCTTCTGCAATGGAGGGCTGAGAGGAATATTAGACATATTGTGAAGTCTACCATCAGCAATTTGCTGTGAAGTATGAAAATGATCCTAGGCATAGAATATGAGAAAAAAAAATAATGATGGATTATAGGAATTAATCCATCAAAAACCTGACTGTAGGTCATACAAATGTAACTTTGAAAAAAAAAAAAAAAAGAAGAATGAAGTCTTTTAAGCGTCTTTAGAAGGGAAAATGTTTCCGCCTCTTTCATTTTCAAGAATGATTCACATTTTATTTACAACTTAATATATATATACACTAAGTTGTAACTTATTAACTAAGCTATATGTATATACATGTATATATATGTTAAAACTTAGCATAACTGAAGTAGTATAACAATATGAGATGCTTTAAACATAAAGTCAAGGTTTTCTTCCATGATAGTCCCAAAACGTCAAGAAAAAAATAGATTATGTTGCCTTAAGTTTTGTAGGAAGAATAATTGGTATAAGCAGAATTTCCTGTGTTATGAGAGGCAAGTGAGGCAAAATGTGGAGAAGAAAGGAAAATTTAAACCACGAGAGTGCAAGGTTTAAAAAAAAAAGTATTTGTCTTTGCCAAAATCACCGAAGGGCTTTGCACAAAATAGTCAGACAAATAGAGGTAAAAAGAGACTGTTAGTCATTCATGATTGATAAGGGTAGGCATTTTTCACTATTTGGGGAAATTTATTGACAGGTTTATTTCTTAAAGCTACATTATGCCTGCAATACCAATCTGATACAGCACTTTCTTAATTATGCACTTTCCCTTTTCGTCTGCATTACCCCCTGGGGAGAGCCTTGAAATGTTTTTCAGAAAGGAGATGGCATTTTAGGTACTAAAGTGCTTCCAGTGCTGTTGAGTATGTTTAACCACAAAGTTCCAAGTACAGACCATGTTGGACACCTTCCCTTGTGAAAACTCACCATGTATTCCTCTCTTCCACTTCTGATATTTTAACAAGATTATTATCCATGAAGGAAAAATAACTTTTCTCTTAGCTTGTGACTGCTAGGTTTCCTTTGGAGGCTCTGAGAGGCATTGTGAAATGTCTTCTGGAAATCTCAGTGCACTGGATCATCTCACCTCCTGTATCCATGTTAGCTGACTCCTCCCGAGACTGCTAAATTCATGGCTTCTTGTATAAAAAGCAGGGTATATCATTTTGTTCTCCAGTAGATGATATTTGTCCATGTGTCCACTAATTAAATGATGTATTATAATTTCTCCTTATTTGCCCAATTCAGATGTCATGCTCATTCTTTTATAGCTCTCCTGACCTTTCTGCAGTCTTTTAAAAACAATGTCACATTTACCACCTTCCAGGCCTCAGTTGGGAAAGGAATTTTAAGCAAAGGGCTGTGCGCCACTATGAACAGTTTAATTGTTTCTGTTTCCTTAATTATATTATTCGGTTACTTTTTTGATTCCTTTTTTTTTCATGGGTTCCATAACATCTTCGACATGGAAAAATTGTGAATAATCTCCACTGTGATCTTGCCATTCCTAAATGCCCCTTGTGTACATTTACAATGTATTGGGCCTATAGCTTCTTAACAATCTTTCTGACCATAACGTGTTTGAAATAGGATTGAATTGTAGTTTTTATTGCTTTTCAAGTTCCTCCTTAAGTTCTTTTCTGGCCTCTCTTACTGTGTTTATATATGCAATGTGCAGACTTCAGTATTCTTTCCATTCATTTTATCATTTGTTCACAAATTCAGCTTTTTGAAGAGTGACTTCATACTTTTAATGACCCTTGTCTCCCTGCTGTTTAGCTCTGCTGATTTCTTCTTGCTCTTTCTCAGATGTTTTTGTTAGACAGCAAGCATTTGCCCTCTGCTTTAATAAAGAGCCTGTGATGCTTTTGTAGCACTGCTGCATGCCCCTGGTTCAGGTCTCTCATCAGCAGAGGTACAGAACTCACAGCTATCTTCTTTGTTCTTCTGTACTCCAGAGAAAAGGTCAGGGACTAGTGCCTTAATACTCTTCTCCTGAGTACTGAGTAGAATCACTTCTCAAGAGAGCAGAAGCAACAAAGAAAATTCTTTTTGGGAAAAAAAAAAAAAAAAGTTGTCCAAAATAGTGTTTTTTTTCTTTTCACTGTATTAGTATTTCTTAACCTTGGGCACCTAATGCAGGAATCTAGTCTGCTTAGTCAAGGGCAGAGTGTTCCTGTGGGAGGACATTTTGGAAGTGCTGAGCAACTGGGCAATAGCTATATTACAGTTAAAAAAAAAAAAAAAAAGAACACCCACACTTCTGTGTGGAAAAGTTTATGCTGGCTACAAGAGGTTGAGTGAGAAGATTCATTGAAAGCGATGAAGCAAACAGACCATTTAGTTTCCGTAGTTCTTCAGAATGATGTTGTACTTCATATGGAGTCACAAACTGAAACACAAAGTATTTTAGTGCTAAATTGTCCCTGCTACAACAGGGCCAAATCTAAAAGGCAACTTAGTCTTTCTTTGATTTCAGGGGTGTCTGCATCGATCTCAGACTTTGTCTTTCTGACTGCTTTTTAATAAAGATAAGGACTTGCTCATATATGCATTCCCAGCAGTCAAATAGTTAGTTATCATTATCATCAGGTAATTTTATTTCATTTTATTTCATGATTTGGATTTTTTCTTTCTTTTGAATCTAGCTTCATATTGTAAAAATGTCACTTAGAAAGATCCCATTAAATGTCCTGCGAAGCTTTAAAGTTGCCATATTCTTTCAGTGAAACACCATTAAAGGCTGTGGAAGTATGAACAATCCCTGATGAATCCACTTTCCAAGTCTGTAAGTGCACAAAACCAAGTACTTACTCATTGTAATAAGGAACGTGATTAAAAAAATAAAAAGCTCCAAGCCCCACAGCTGGAGCACAGATGCCAACAAACATAACTTTGATGCTTCACAGATGATTTTGAATACAAAGCTGTTCCAATTGATTCCTTCCCTATATTTTCTTTGGAAAGAATTTAAGTGCTCTGCGGTTTGTTTGTTGTTATTTTTTTAAGTGGTGAAGAGATTATACAAGTTCATGAAGAAAGGCTTTTTTCATAAATGAATGCATACTTGTTTGATTCCATTAATTAAAGTTAAGAAACCATATGTCCGTATATTTTTAAGCATACAATACAAACTCAGATTTCAGGGTTTTTCTGGATGTGAATTTTGAAATGTAAATGAGGAATTGATACAGTTATGCTGTTGTAGAAAACTCTTAGAAGTTTAACTCTGTAGAGTTTATACTATGTCAGGAGACTTTTTTTTTAACCTCATAAAAGCAGATAGGTCTTTAAAGACCACCTCTAAAACTTTCCAATTAAAACCTAATGATGGAGTTGAAGTTTCTGTTACTGCTGAAGCTAGACAGACAAGTTATGAATTCATATATACAGATAAATCTGTGACATATTCTTGGTTGTAAATACACATTTGAAAATACATATTTCTTAAATGTGTGGTGTGCGTGCTCAGGAAGTACTTGATAGTTGAGCATATTTTGAGGTTTTAGTGAGAATCGAGAGCAGAGCCATATGCGGAGACCTATGTGCTGGGGATTAGCTTAATCCAGGTTTGTCTGGATGGATGCCTGAGGTAAAGGATACTGAAGGAGAAGGCTACAAAATATTGTCAAATGTCTAAAAGGATTTTTGAGCTTTAACTGGACTGAATCCCTATAACTCATGGTGGGGTCAGGCTCTTCTTTGAAGAATGCATGTTCATCTAGTGTTCTTGAAAGCCATTTTGTTGTAGAGAGGCGATCTGTAGAAAAAATGGCTTTACCTGCTTCAGTTAGTGGCTTAGTTCTCCAAATTGTTCTTAATTCTTTTATTTTTGAATAGAGCTAATCATAGCATGAGCTTGGGGCCATTTAATTCACAAAAAGTAGCAAATCATGAATGACTGCTATGAATTATTGCCAATAAATCTTGCATCTCAGTCACTGGAAGTCCTGTACAGTCCCAACTATAATTGAAAGCCTTGTATAACAGGGTTTTTGATCATATTGGCAGAATTCTAGGTTGCTCATGCAGATTAGACAAAAACAAACAAACAAATGGAAAAAAAAAACAGCATTAAGAAACATAAAGGTTTATTTTAAATAGCTTGTTCAATAACAATGCTGTTATTTTCAAATCAGCAACCAAGGAACATTAACTGTAACCCCTCTTTACTGAAAGAGCAGTTTCCTGGCTTTCTGAATAACAATTTCGCCATTTTCTTGCCCTTAAACTATGTCTAGGGCAGAACAGTGCACATTCAGAGATTTAGAGTACTGTAATTATTGTTAAGTAGTTTAGATTTTGGGGAAAGAATTCTCAGCACATTTTTAAATTATGTTTTTGAAATGGCTTAGAAGTTAGAAAGAAGTCTGAGGAGTGTGTACTGGTAAGGAAGAAGCAGATGATACAACTGATAGTGTGTGATGAATGAAGTTTAATCTACACTAGCACATTCTACAGATTCATAGTTCACCACTTAGTTATTGTCACAGTAAGATCTTGAGTTAAGGAAAGTAGAGCTGAATTCTGCTGAGACTGCTATTGTTGTTCTCTTCTTCCCACTACCTATAACTATTATCTTCTTGGATGGTTTATAAGTTTGTAAAATCCTTACATGCTGGCTTTTCACAACATAACAAATTCACTACTTTCTGGAAAAGAAAAAAAAAAGAGGGGGCAGGGAATCCTTTCCATTTTTCAGTCACCACTGCCTAAGCCTTCAATAGGACTGGTTTGTACTGGGAAGTATTGGAGCAGAAGTTCCTCTGTGTCCTCTGCTGATATAGGAGGGGATGGGTGCCTAACTGCAGTTGAGCAAGTAACTCTATCAGTTTCAGGCCCTAATGTATATTCCTTACCTTATGATTTTGTTTATTACCTTATGATTTACAATATTTTTGTTGATTTGGTGGTCCTGAGGGTTCCTTTCTGTCACTTTTTTTTCACTTTAATGCACTGCAATGGCATACTATGGATGAGAAGTCTAGCTTTGATTCTCTTCTCAAAATGGTATGAAAATGGAGGCTGGAAGCTCTGTGGAAAAATTAAAATAAATTGTAGTAAAATGTAAAACATCAGCTCCTACAACAGTTCCCAGACTGTTATGAAAGTATCCAAATACTGAAAAACAAAATCTGATCCTTTCGAGTAGTTGTCTTCTTTGTTGTCCTCGGTCTCCATTCTAGAAGAGATTTCCATTTTAGAGTCCCATCTGCATCTTCTGTATTGGATGAGTGTAATTGGAGCATAATCTCAGCTAGGGAGGACATTCATAGATCTCTGCCACATGAGAACCAGGACAGCTCAGATAAGGAGGGCAGTTTTCATACAAAGAAGCCTTCCTCAAGGTCAAGATAATAATTGCTGCATCCTACTATTGGTCCTTCTGAAGGCCACCTTCAAGTCTCCAAAATAAACATTTGTTCCCCCTTTACTTAAGACTTTTTTTTTTTTATAACATTGTGCTGAAGATATTAATTTGCAAAGCAAAAATTAT
The DNA here is from genome assembly GCA_013399715.1 of Alectura lathami. NCBI lineage: Eukaryota > Metazoa > Chordata > Aves > Galliformes > Megapodiidae > Alectura > Alectura lathami. The sequence continues at coordinate 214,184 of VXAV01000186.1, read as the reverse complement.
CTGTAAAGTTTTTTCTGAACCATGAGTAGAAAAGCTTGCCATAGTTCTTTTTCTTCTGTCTATATTCTGAATCCCTCCATATTTCTTAATAAATCGCTTTTGCACTGCTAGTCACCCCTAGAAGTACATCTGTAGAGAAAACACAAGAAGGAGAGAACAGTTTCCTCTTCTTTATATCTCAATATGTATGAGTATTCATACATGTTTTTCTGTCCTATGTATCCTTGCCTGTTTTCAAGAAATGTGTAAATTTGCCGATTTGTCCATGTATATTTTGACCCAAGACACATCAGTGTGTAAGATTTTAAGATGTTTTGTCTGGATTTTTTTGTTTATTTTCTTCTTTAATCTCATAGTTCTGAATTGAAAGATTCTGCTGGTGAATCAGTTTCATATAGTTTTGCTGATAATGGAAAAGTCATCATTGCGATAACAACAAAGAATCATGATTCTTTGGGCGACAGAAAAGCTGAGGTCCAGAGTGTCCAGCTTGATTGCTGACCTTTCCCACTTGAAAATCATGTGTGTCATTGCTGTCATAAAGGAACTTTGTGCAAGGACATGAATGAAAGCTTCTCAAATACAAGGCTCATCACTGGGCCTTTCTTACTTACAGCTGAGATCTTATTGGAAATAAGTTTATTGTAATTTAATCTGTATAATCTTCTTATACAGTCTTTATGGTCCCATACTTTTTTTGCTCAGGCAGTGTTATTGCACATGCAAAGCAGACAAGAGAGGAAAAAAGTCATATGGCATAAGGATAGAGTTAATTCTGGATCAACAGTAAAAATGATACCTTGCTGCACTTGCATTCCTGATGATAATGTCAAAGTTGAATATCAAGGAGGATAATATACTCATTAAAAAGTGCTTTGAACTAAGTTTTTGCTCAAGGACATTCTTCAAGTCTTTTTTCAAGCAAGTGAGACAGGTATCTGATGTTTCACCTTTGCTAAACACTTCTGTCCCTGGATTAAAGGTTACAAAAACCCCTAGAGGGAAAAAAAAAAAAAATCTAGTTGAAAAACTAGTTAATGTTAGGTCAGAGAGAAATCATAGTAGATTTTAGCTTTACGCTTCAGGATTTAAAGTCACTCACAGTTGATTATGAGGTGCTCATATCCTTAACAATTGAAAAGCATTTGATATTATCAATGTAAGGCAAAAAAATGGAATTCAAAAGCAGTTACAAGAGAAAATGTTATCTATGTGGCAAGACATCTGTTGTACTGTGTATAGCGAGGGAAAGCTGAAAAATCTGTGAACAGGAAAACAGAAAACTCTGTACGTTATAAAATAATACTGAAAGAACGTTTTTACTAACATCCTTACCATGAAATCTTAGCAGTGCTCATAGTGTGGGGTTTCCCTGCTTTTCTGTTGTTGTTGGCTTGTTTTATTACTTTTAGAATATCATCATATAGGAGTTATGTAGAAATTTTTGCAGTCAAGTTTGAGAACAGGTTGTTTGGACTCGCATCAGTTTGTTGCACTCATTATCCTTTTACAGGCAAAGAGATGTACACCATTCTTGGAAAGCCAATAATTTATTGTCAATCTAATTACTGTCTTAATATTTGTAAATCAAAACAGCCTAATCAAATAGTTTAAAATAAGTGCAAACAAGAAATATACACAAACTGTTCAGTCTCTTTCCCTTTCTGTGTTAGGCTTGCTCTCCCACTGCCCCTCTAGGTGTTGAGGTTGGGTATACAGCAGCTGCTCTGTACCCCAAGTCCTTTGGCAGGAGAGGCATGAGGTTGACTCACATTAGGTTCTAGCTGGGATCGTTTTTATGCTTGCTAACAGGCTCTATGCTTCGCTTATTATTCATTGCTCTGCAAGCCCATATTGCATCTGAATTTACTGTATGTGCTGTGTTTAAATTATAGAATCATAGAATCATAAAGGTTGGAAAAGACCTCTAAGATCATGTAGTCCAACCGTCAGCCTAACACCACAATGCCCACTAAATCATGTCCCTAGTTATGTTGGATGCGTGTTCCTTGCTATCTTTGCTACCTCTAAAATTTGACAAGAGTAACTTGGCTTTCCTTGCTCCTGAGGTTGTGTTCCTTTAATAACCAGTAATTGCATGTTGCTGAGTTGTTCATAGCCCCTGGGCCTCAGGTCTTGCCCTCCACCTGTTCTTTCAAAGCTTCTGATGCTCCTCTGTGTTGTGTTTTATTACAGTCTCGTGAGTCATCCTGCCCACAGTAACTACATGTTACAAAGACCTATTAGTTACAAAATGTATATCGCTATAGACATTACATCACACAATCATGCAAAGCTAATGAAAAGTCAAAGCAAAGTGGGTAATAGAGATTGAGTCATTAGATAATTATTATTGCATGTAAAAAAAAAAAAAAAAAAACAGATCTCCAGGCAGACCAAGACAGTCACAGACAAAACCCAACAAGTGGTTTTTGGGTTTGTTGGCCAGGGTTGTTAGCTTAATGCAAAACCTTTGGCCTGTTACAAATAATGGTGTCTTCATATTTACTGAGATACAAAGCTTGGAAAGAAGTTAGTGGTTGAGTCGTGATCAGATTTCAAATGGATTGTGTTGCAATGACAGACTGTACTTGCCGTGCACAGGAAAAGAAAACAGAATACACTGGATTTTCAATATTTCAGTATAATGAAACTCTATAATTTCAGTTCAATATAATGATTCCCTCAATGTTCACATCAGTGTTTTAGAAATCCCATTTCAGCTAGTGATTGTGATAGGGACCTTTGTTTGAAATAAGTTCTCTGTTTCTGGAAAGCATGCAATATAGCTTCACTTTCACCGTAATAAAGTGCACACATGTCATGAGCTTCCCATTCTTAATGCTGGACAGTAGTTTTATCCTATAGGCAAATAAAGATACAACTAGTTTTTGGTTGTTGTGGGGGAAGGCTGGTCACTGGGAGAGACTCTTTAACAGGGAGTGTAGTGATTGGACAAATGGTAATAGTTCTAAACTAATGAAAGGTAGATTTAGATTAGTTAGAAGGAAGAAATTATTCACTGCGATTGTGATGAGGCACTGGCACAGGCTGCCCAGAGAAGCTGTGGGTGCCCCATTCCTGGAGGTGCTCAAGGCCAGGCTGGACGGGCCCTGGGCAGCCTGATCCAGTGGGTGGCAGCCAGCCCATGGCAGGGGGGTGGGACTGGGTGGGCTTTGAGGAACCTTCCAACCCAAGCCATTCTATGGTTCTTATTTAACTGTTGACTAGTCGATAGCCCCCCAAACTGAATGCAATTTTCATAGATTCCTATATCATTGTCACTGATGCCAGATAGAATGCCATTTGCTCTGCCTTTGCCAGAAATAAAATGGTACACTGTATTGATAAGACTACATAAGCTTAACGTTGTGGCTTCTGATCAAATCCCCTCTACGCTAGATTCTTCTGTTTATCACTCAATAAAAGTACACTTGAAGTACATAGCTCTCCTTCCCGTTGCTGTTCATAAACTCCTGTGTCTAAAATTGTTATTTCTTAATTAATAATCTTCAGTATATAAAAGGGACACATGGGACCTCATTAACAGTCTCAAAGAAATCTGAACTTGGCCTTCATGTAGATAAATGTGACTGTCTAGCAAGGAGTTGCTTTGTTTTGTTAGAAGTGCATCCAATTTGTGCACCCACTTGTCCTTCCTGCTCTTGGTAGAAAAAAAAGGAAGCAGGGGCTTTTTCACATAAGCACACATAATAAGTATAAAACTTCAAAATGTGAATAATTATCAAATTTAGTAGTATAGCAGCACGAAACATGGTCTCCTGTACTTCAGCTTCCTCTCATGTTACAGCATGTTCTCTGAAGCTAAACCGATGGAAGGAATGATGGGCGTGATAAGTATTTGAACTTGTTCTCATTTAATGTTTAATGTCACTAAATGTTAATTAAAAGCTCTGTGAAACATTCCCGTACACAAAATGAAATGTCTGCTCCTTTCTGAGTATGACAGAGCCATGCCACCTCAGACTGTTTCTTTCCAGAGTCCTTGTTTAAAAAACAAAAAATTTACCATTATTCATCCGCCACAAATTCTTCCAAAGTAAATAAATAATGAACCTTCCGTTTTGTAAAATCAGAGATTCTCTTTGTCATCCTGTAGGGTGATCACATTATCTTTTTTTCTTTGCCATGGGGTTTAAAAAAGCACTTACGTAAGTTTAGAAATGTCTTGTCTGCATCAGCTGCAGTTCAAGGAAGAGCAGCTTAAAAACTGTGACTTCCCACAGATCCATTCAATTATGGAGAGACACTGATGCAATCCTACAATCCTAAGTGTCAAAACAGTTACAGATTTATTATTTTGATTGCATGGAAAAAAAAAAAAAAAAAAAAAAGGAAAACCAAAACCAGAAACCAGCCAAAGGGTTCTGTGCTAACATAGGGTTTATTGAAATAATGCATATGAGCAATACTTGATCTTAAGAATAAGAAAGCAGTGTAATGATGCATGACTTGTTCTACCTTAAATCTCTTACATGTATTATTGCTCTTTCCTGAAATCCTTTAGGGTATCCTCTTATGCCTCTCCACTGCCACACAAATACCCCTGGTTGAAACTGTTAGGTTTCAGGGAGCTTGTATATCATTCAGTGTCTTTATAAACCAAGAATTAACTACACAGTGTGCAGGCCTCACCTTCTGTACTTCATCCCTGCTAGTAAGTAGTTACTAAACACCTAAATCTTCTTGAGAAGCAGGATGTCTTGAGACTTGCAACACTGTGAACAAAACCAAATTCCACATTGCACACATTTTTGAATTACCAAACTGGAAAAATAAAAGCTTTAGAACCATTTTATATACTTTTTTTTTTTTTTTTTTTAACTGCAACAATATAAATAGATGATTTAGTTGGCATTAAAAAATAATAATAATAATGAGTCTTCCCTCTAAGTCTGGTGATAATTTTGTTTTCCAAAGCAAAGAAATTGTTGAAAATGACATTCTGTCATCTTCCCTGTTCCTTGGGATCATGCAGTCTGCTTCTGTTTTCACACTTTCATCCTCAAATTCTTGCCAAACACCTGCATTTCTTACCAGTGATTTTTTTTTTTTTTTTCCTCCTTAAAGATTCTTCTCTTAGGATTCTTAATGGAAACTTAAAAACAAAGCAGATTGCCCATCCAACCCATTCTGGACCATTATCTTGATATCCTTGTTCTTTCTACCGTTACTGCTCTTACTGATGTTGCCTTATTTTTGGATATCTAAAAGAAACACTTCTCCTTCTCAAAACTTGTCCGTTTTGATGACATGTTTTACTTGGATCTAAGATCCAAGACCTTGGAAGACCTAGGATCTTAGATCTGTGGAAAAACAAAAAGATTTGTAACTAGCTTTTCTAAGGAAAAACAAAAAACAAAACAAAAAAAACCACTTCCTTTTGCATCCCTGGCTTCCCTTCCCCAAATGGAGTTCCCTGGTTGAGCTTCCGTCGCTTCCCATTCATCCTGCAGGATGGGGGTATTACATCAGCCAGCTCCAGTGCTGTGCTCAGCAAACTGCCTTCAGAGCTCTGTTTGATAAGCCAGAACTCTTTATGAATGGCCTGGCATTTCTAATTTAAAAGCACAATGTGCATACAAAGTACCTATTATTTACCTATGCAAAGCAATTTGCAGACTATAGCTCACACTTTTACTGTCCAGTTACTAATGTCATTGGCCTGAAAATGCCAAAGAGTTGATGGTATGCTTACAAAGCTGTCAAAACAAAGCCTGTGTTATAAAGTCTACAGCATACATTCCAAGTACCCATCCTGACCTAAAATTCAGTCCCAAGTAATTGATTTGTGTATTCTAGCCATGTTTACACAGTTACTGGCAGAGAGTCCTCTCCATGTTGCTAGGAATTACAGAAATAGGCATCATGCATCCTTGCTTTTCCAATAATTTAATGTGAATCTACATATTGCTTTGATAAACAAACACTACTACCCAGTGGCAGTCTGCAGCTTCATTATCCTGAAGCTATCAATCACTGTTAAATTTTTCAGTCTTTGGCATTTAACCCAGCTCTCATAATTTGTAGCTATTTATGCTCCTTTTGTGGTTTGTTGAAAAGAAGAATTTCAGTATATGACATTCACTGACTCCCCCCCCCCCCCCTCCGAGTTTGATCACTGCAGTGTAAATCAGTCCTTTTTTACCTCCTTTTCTTCTTCCTCTCATAAATAATATTGTGTGAATTTTATGATAAGAAGTGGGGCAAAGCTGGCATGCAGAGATTTGACTTGGGATGAGATGAGCATTGCTGGTTCTAAAGAGAAGCAAAGGATTAACTGGTAAAGACCTCTCATGAGTTTTTTGTTTAGAGAGAATATTGGTTTTACACATTTGTCATGCTGAAACTCATAAAACACTCTATTTAAAGTATGCTTTGCTTGAGTTTTACTGGGGATCCATACTCTGTTCCTGGCCAGTTTATTTTTGTTGCCGCAGTGTTTTCATTCCTATATTTGTCCAGTCTTTAATTACTTTCTCCTTTTGTTTTCTTGATTAACCTTCTGGCTTGAATATCTTTAGCAACGGCACCTTTCCCCTGTAGACTTCAGACAAGGTGTAAAATAAAAGGGCTTCAGTTCTCTCCTAAGGAATTTCCCCAGAGTAGTAGAGTGCAAGCTGTGCAGCATTCTGACCAGAAACACGCAGGTTCTAGTCGATTAAATACTCATCTAGTATATGGTTGGGTCATGCCAGCTACACAACAGCTCATATTTGAAGAGATGCAAAGGAAGGACACATCTGTTGCTGCATTTTACTTCATCATACTGGAAACAGAGAATAATATGAAGTCAACAACCAATTAGTCCAAAGTTGTTTTTTTTTGTGTGTGTGTGTGTCTTTTTTTTTTTTTTTTTTTCCAGAAATATCTGTCTTACCAAGAATTGGCTGTATATATATATAAAAAAAGTACTATTTTGCAACCACGGGGTTCCAAAAATACAACGTAGACAAATTAAGCCCTTTGTAAACAAATGTTATATAAAACCAAGAAGGTTAAGCTAAAAATAGATTGTTATGTGAGAGGAATTGATTTATAAGGAGTTTTTTAGATTGCTGCAAATCAAATGCAAAATATGAAGCAGTTGCATAAATCAACAGGAGATTCAGTTCTGACATGCCTGCAGACAATGCCTGCCCACTTATCCCTCAGTTCACACATTGTTGCTCAGTTTCTGTACATCCTGATCTTTTGAGAGGCTTGGTTTCCTCACGGTGCGTACATCCACCACGGCATGTAAGTCACGCAGATGGGAGAGACACTGCTTTGCATGCGTCCCTGGGAGCAGTGTCCTGTGCTCTGCCTAGCACAGATTGCTGCTGTCTGCGTGCGTCTGCTGGCACGGCGTTTTATTGCTAGCTCCACTGGGGAAATCAAGGGCAGGATTCTGATTCGCCTACACAGAGGCATGTGTTGCTTTTTGAGAAGCCACAGAAGATCTGAAACATGTGCATGAAAGTGGAAGATATATATCCGACATTAAGGATATGAGTTCTGGGACACTGATAAAATGAAAAAAAGGATGGACAATTGTATACATATATTTGCCTGTATGCTTGCCCTTACCAGACAGGAAAGCACAACCCTGTGAATGTCTGTAGGCAGTTTGAGCTTACATTTATTATCACAACCACAGGCACATTTTTCATATGTGCATGTCTGTGTTTCTGCTTTTCAACCAGGCAACCTGTAAAATGTCATGCTATCGATTGGATTGTCTTCTCCTTTCTTATTTTTTTGGCCCATATAGCCAGGGACTCTAGCAGATGAGCGTTGATGATGCTCACTGGGGTGGTTCGAGCAGCTCACAGCTCAGCTGTCCCACTCTGCTAGAGGTCACATTTTCCCATAGCAGAGCTGGCAGAAGCAAACACGTTTGCATCGCAATTGCTGTGCTTCCTTGTCCAAGTGATTATGAGCTATGAAGATGGGTTTGTGTTCATACATTTGACTCTAGCATGACTGAGGTGTGGGCACACATTGCTACTGTCAGCTCTGCTGTAGCTTCTGCCCTGAGGAAAGGCAGATGCCTGTGCTGTGATAAAGTATTAAATTGCACTTAAGTGCACTGTAAGTTCAGTTATGTTGCTATTCGCTTCAGTGTGCCTGGGTCAAGGTCTGAAAATGAGATTTATTGCATTTTTTTTTTTTAACCTACTTGCTCTATCCATTTTCCACAGGTGCTGTTCACTTCATCACCATCTAGAAAGAGAAAAATTTTGCTTGAAGGGAAGATGGGCAGGTTGTGATTGTGGTTTTCCTTTCACTCATTTAAGACTGATGTGACCTTTGAGCTACGAAGATGTGGATGTTCATATACACACTAACTTACCTTTCTTGACTTCCCTTCCCAGCAGATAATTGGAGTTTTCTAATATTTGGAGTTTCTAGAGACAACAATCTCCATTTGGTGCTGGAGAGAGATCTGGTAGCCATATTTTGCCAAAATGATACCTCCTTCAGGCTTCCAAGTCCATGCTCAGATCTCCTACTAAGTGGCTTCATTTTCAGAAGTGCAGACCATACATTTTCTACTGCCTTCGTCAGAAGGTGTAGATGATCAAAATCTTCCAATGTGTTTCATTTGTATGACTAAAGGTGTAGATGATTGAAATCTTCCAATGTGTTTCATTTGTATGACTAAATCAAATTTTGTTGATTTAAATAGTTCCACGGTTTAATTCCTTCCAACAATCACTTCTGTTCTTCTACTGTGGCTCCTGGGTCTGGACTGGCAACTCTGAATCAAGGTTCATGGCATTTGTCATTTAGCACCTAACATTTGTAGTGTTACCTCAGGACTCGTGACCTACGATTTCTTTTTCCCAGTAATTTTTATATCATTTTAATAATTCTTCGGGTTGAAAAATAAAGTAAGAGTATTGAAGTAAGCAGATTTTCAGAGTAAAACCAGAATTCAGCTCTTTCCAGCATTAGCCCTCTCAAATTTTGGTTCAATTTTTTGTAGAAAACACAATTTATCGATCTTTAAAAGAGGAAAAGAAAAAAAAACCTAAGACAAGCTGCAGTTGAGCACTGGTTGTCTAAATGAATTCACAGCCAGTTAATAATTTCATACTCTCAGGTCTGTTTTGATGTGCCAATGACTGGCAGGTGCATTATTGCACTCAACTTAAAATGTGAAAGTTTGGCTGAACTTAAAAAATTGAATAATTGCAGGAAATAATAATGATAACCCATAGGCTGATACAAGCACTAACTATATAAGGCTGTATTAATCGTATAATAAATAACTATGAACAAACGAATAAGAATCTCAGAAAACATACTCTGTGTCTGGTTCTAAAATACTTATAATGTTTTTCTTTGTCTGCATTATTCACTGGCTGGGTTTTCACCCAGGTGGTTTTCCAAGTCAAAATATGATGTAAGTAAATGTGTCTTCAGCTCATGTATCTCCAGAACTACTCTACCACTGTGCTTAATTTGAAACTGTCTCATGGTAGACAGGAGCCATTTCCTTCCACAGGAGTACCACCCCACTGCCTTATCTTCAATCCCATGATTGCAGGCTATGCAGCTTCTAAATTTTTCTCCTCTTCTTGCTTCGCAATTACACATTACTCCAGCAACGTGGAGTTACTGTTCCATGGCAGCAGACAAAGCAAACTAAAATCTGTTTGCAGATTTTTCCCATTGCTACATTCAGGAGAGTGCACATGGACTAGTTAGCCTTGTGTGAATCTAAGAATCTGGAGTCTAAGCATCGAATTATTTACAGGTCACAAAGCAGTCAAGCAGCTCCAGTGCTGCCTGTGAAAACTGAACCGAAGTCCCAGATTTGCTTCCATTTTTGATAATTTAAGTAATTGTTGAGAGTCTCCTTCTCCAACAAGAATATAGCTCTCATTGTCTTTCTAGAAGCCTATAGGAAGGAAAAGCTACACTGTGGAATAGAAATCAAGGTGATTTATGTGAGGTAATAGATTTGTGGTCTTTACAGAACAGACAGCCTTTGAGTGGTACCTTTTTGACTGTTGGATTATCTTCTAAATTTCTTACTCTCAGATAATAAATATCTGGACAGCCCTGCTTTCCAACAATTTCAAAAAATACATTTCAAATTAGTAATAACTATTTCAGCAGCTTGAGAGATTTTTTTTTTCCAGGAATTGTAGAGCCCATGCGAAAATGTTAAGCTTCTCAGTAAGAGTATGTGAAGCTAATTGCAAACAATTGAGTTATTACAGCAGAGTTAATCACCCCTTATCTGTCTGACTTAATCCACCTTCTTTTGCATTTGCATTTGTAATGGCTAAAGCCACATGCACAGATCGTTAGCACGGCCCATCTGACTGGTAATGCACTAAGCTGCAGCAACCCAATTGTTTCCAAAAAGCCAAGCAAACCCCCCAAAGTTCCTTTCTCTAGTATTTCCAAATTGCAAATTGTGCCTTCTTAATTTTAAAGATCAAGTATTTCCTGTCTTTGTAGTTAGATGTATAAATATAGATTTTGAAGCTAATGCTCGCACACCGTTTTACGTGCTGATTTAAATGCTGAGAAGGTTCATTTTGATTCATGTACAAGTTGCACATCATTTACGTTTGATGATATTTACATTTCACCATCTACTTATCATGTTGTCACTCAGCTTTGGAGGTCATTTCTTTCTTACTGCAGCTGAGACCTTCACTGCATGGCAATATAGTACCTGCTTAACTGAAATCACTTTTGAGGAAGTTTCAGTCATCCACACAGCCATTTATATGTGGACAATCCCTTCAGCCTTACAACCTTCATTATTTATTGTCATGGGTACTCTGTTTCAATCATCTCAGTAATATCTTGTATTTCCTTTGTGCAGGCTGTGCAGCAGTCTAAGTGACAGCACACAACATACAGGGCAAAAATAACTGAAACCTTACTTCTTTCACAGCTGCCTCCAGGCTTGCTGAAGTTTAGGAGGTTTAGCTTCTCAGCGCCTCTTCTAGAGGTTCCCATCCTGCAGCAGAGCTGCTAGAACAGGAGGCACATTAAGGCTGTGCCCACCCATGATGCAGCATGCTGAACCCCAGATGAGGGGGGATTTGCAACAAGACTCCTGAATCTGAATTGGATTAAATGAACCCTGGACACTGATCCCCTAACTAGTAACTGTAGTACAAAAAAATAGTTCTCAGAGGAAGGATGGGGCACACTCTCAGTATCATTGTCGTAACTTAATCAGCTTTCTTCACTAGATGGATGACGCTCCTGCCCTGGGTTCTTTTAAGCCCATATAATGATTTTGAGTACCTGGACAATTATTTATCAATGTTTAGGACTGGCAATTTAGTATCTTTGATTCTTAATTAGTGGCAAGTGTTAAAAGAGTGTGGAGAGAAAAGGAAGGGTGCTGTGCCAGCTGTCTGTGCTGCACATGCTGTATGGAAGTGGACTCCTTCGGAAGTTGCACTGGGATTGCACCAGGGAGGCTTGAAGGATTGGTACAAATTAAGCTGTCAGCAGGCAGACTTGCTGCTCTGGATTTCCTATGGTTCTACTACTTCTCTACTAGCAATGTGTAAAAATACAAATAAGTTCTTGATGTGTTCAGTTATTAAAAAAAAAAAGCAGGCACAAATCTTGAAAAATTTTTTCTGCCTGTATCATGTAACAATTTCACTTCCCACGTGCATTTGGTAGGGTGGTTAATTGTAATGCAGGCCCATAAGTGAGTTAGTTTGGAAGAATCCAAATTGACAACTATACCTCTTTCCATATTGTCTTGAAATGTCTGTCAGAATAAAGAGAAATTTCTTCCTTATCTATTTCTAGTTTCATTTTGGATATGAGTTAATTCCAAAGATTGTGCTTTAAAATGGACTGTTACATTATTAGGAATACCCATACACATGAAATGAACTTTTATCACTCTCAGTGGTTCTCCAGTGCCGATGTGAATGTGAGCGTTCAAGCAGCAACACTTAAGAATAGAAATGGCAATCCCTCAATGCCACTGTGCAGTTTTATGGCTGATGTGGAGCTGAAGGTGCTCCTACCAGCCTTGACCCCTTTGAGATATTCAGTTGAGCTATTTGTGATTGATTGATTGATTTTTCTTTTTATAAATATTTCCTTCATTAAAATGTGACTACTTTGACATAAAATGTAGTTTTCAAGTACAGAATTATGCAAATAATTGGAAGAGAAAAGGTAAAGTGGTGACTTGCTTCACTCCGGAATTTGATAATTAGAACATAAATATTTCAGTTCTTTGTACAAAGTTTAGCTGTTTTATGAAGAAATGATGATTTCAGGAACTTTTCTTAGCTAAATCAAGTGAGTGACATTGAGTATAGGAAGGACTGGAGTACTGAACTCTCCCAATATGATGACCTGCTCAGCAGGCCCTGAACTCGTCCAGGGAGAATGGTTACAAATCCAGCCTTTAATTCCTTCTAAATTTCCCTTTCCATCAATGGAAAATTTCACAATTTGTTTGTTTAAAATCTACAAAATAGAAACAAAAGGTTGTGTTCAGTCAGTATTTGCAGCCAAAAAAGAAATTCATTCTCTTCAGAAGATGCATGTTCCTTTTGCATAGAGTAAAATGGATTTCCTCCCTCTGTCCATTAAAATATTCTTAAAAATTCATTATGAACATGATTTACCTACCCCTACACTACAGGTTTGCTTCTGCATGCAGTGATAGTCTCTGAAGTCCTAGCTCCACAGAAATCAATAGAACTTTTCCCATTGATGTCGACTAAAGCTCAAATGCTGCCTACAAACTAGGAAATAGATTAGCCTTTGTGAGCTGAAAATACAGTGAGGATCTTAGAAGTCTTTTAGGTTTTTATTTTTTAAGTATAGCTGTGAAGTTTGCAATGTAGAAGATGTTTTGCCTAATGACTAGGATTTAATGGGGTTTAGGTGTTCTTTTAGGTCATGGCTTTTGAAATGGTATAGCAACAGAAAAATGATAATAAAGTAAGGTGTATCTAATGGAATTTGCTTTAAGAACAAGGCTTTTTTAAACCATAGAAATAAATAGAAACATGATGAGGGGCTTACTTGTTTGTTATAGTTTGAAAATGCTTTCTAAAGGGATAAGACTTACATTTGTACAATGAAAAGAAGTGAAACATTCATTTTTTTCAAATTCAGTTAGTGATTCTCCTGAACATATTTTTCAGCCACTGCAAGATAAATGTTATTTATCTGTTTGTTCTTGAAGAGGGAGAGGGTATGTTGGTCCTTCTGGAAGCTTACATTTTGGTGTGTGAACAAGGTCCCCAATAAACAGAAAGTGATTTTCTCTTGAGTTCTGTAATGCTGCTGCATTCATTTTGACCTTTGCTTTGGTTGCATGAGAAAGCTGTCCTTTCCTTTAACTACATAGTGCTGTTACATGTTCAAAGCTTGGGAGAAGGCTGAGAGACCGGGATTCTTTTGTCTTACAGCCCTGTCTTGTCCCACGTGGCACACTAGACCATTCAGTTTGTAAATCAGTAACATTCTTTTCTATTGGTGTTTTGGCTTCTGATAAACTAATTGAATATTTTGGACTTATTGCAAACTGAAGTTTGGCAATATGGAGCAAAGAGCAAAGGATTTACAAGCATTTTTAATTAACAGACTGTTCAGTGATCCCAAAAGAATACTTGAGAATTAATGCTATATATTAAAAACATATCATAAAAGTTAACTGTTGGGCTGAGTATATTCAAATGGGCTGTTAATGTTGATTTAACTGCCTTAACAGATGAGAAGGAAAAAAGAAATGTATTCAATATAGGCATACTGTATACATCAAAAAAATAAGTCTGTAAGGGAAACCTCTGCATAGTATGAAATAGAAATACAATGCTCTGTCTGAATTCAGTTTTTTATTAAAAAAAAAAATAATAATAATAACTATAGTTCAAAAGTAGGTAAAAATTAACCTGGTTTCCTAAGGAAAGAAAGAAGATCAAACTTGTAGTATGGGTAAAAGACTAAGATACAGAAAATTCTTGAAAATCTTGAGAAAAGAGGCTATACAGAGGGCATCTAGAGGTATGTTAACAGCAACATTCAGAACATTGACACTAAATCAACTGCTTCCTCCGGTGATAATTTTAATTGAGAAATCTTTCCTTGCATATTTCACACATAGTTTTTCATGGCTGTCAGCTGTCTAGACGATATCCACTTGAGAAAGACTTCCCATTTATAGCAACTTTATTTTTCAATTAAAAAATATCAATACAAAAATCAACAGCAATCAAGAATCTAAAACTTTTAGACTATTGTTAAGTAACTGTAATGAAACTAACCTTGTGGAATCTATTGTATGGATAGAATTATTCTTGCTTATGTGATACTAGAGAAAAAGCTTGAATTTCAAGATATTTGAACGTAATTCAGCACTTCTAGACTGTCACTGGATTTTTCCAATGCATTTGTCTTCACTACAGGAGATACTTTGATTTGGAAAACTGAAATATATGAAAAACATTAAATGAAGTAAAAAATGGCTCCCTGACAAATTGAAAAATTTAGTGTTAATGGACAGACATAAATGACTGGGGATGTTTCTATCAGGGTCTGCCTGGAATCAGCTCTTGGGTCAATAGCACTTAACATTTTTATCAACAGTCTAGACAGTGATATAAGACATCTTCAGTAAAACTTGACTGTGACAGAGATTCTTGAGGTAGTAAATAATATGGTAGATAATTGCAGAAGCTATTAAAACATATTTTAATATTGCCACACACCATCCTTTTCTGTGGGATAGGAAATTTCATGAAGTTGTAAAACTATCATTTAGAAAAGGACAGGTTATGAAAGATAATTATGTCCACTCAAGCTCTTTGTGCAATGCTGTGAAAGGTAAAAACATTAATATAATGATGTATATATTAAAGTCAGACTCTGCTGTGGAACAGGGTCTGTTGATGATTGCCTCTGCATGCAGTACTGGTGAGACTGCTTCTGGAGTGACAAAGCAAATTTTGTTGTCCAGTCTTGAGAAATATAAGGAAATAGGTCAAAAGAGAGACATAAGGATGCAAAGAACCTGCAGGTCAGGGTTTTAACCCTGCAAAGCTTTAAGGATTTCAGTTTAGTTTATCATTCTGTCTGGATACTTTGGCATGAAAAGTATGTTTGTCAGTGCAGGACAAGTAGCACTTGATAAAGGCACAGCAAAATTCAGTGCTGTGTTGTGCCTTTTCCCCTTAAATTAGGGGGAAAATGCAGCCTTGAATTAGCTTGAAATTTGTTAGCTCTGAGGATTACTAAATAGTGTAACAGCTGATGCGGGGAGGTGATAGACTCATCAATGCTAGACAACTTTGAAAAAGGGAGAGAGAATGCGAGTGAGCAAGTTGCTCTTGCTGAAAGCTGCATGGTAACCCGGCTGATGGAGAGGGCTGCATGCTGGGGGTGAATAGGCAGCTGGGATGGCAAGCTGGGTGCTTCTGGCTGGTCTGGGATCTGCTGGTTTTATGAGTTCTTGTTTTGCAGTTCATGAGCTGCAAGGAGAGCAGTCATACATGTTCCTCAGCCTTTACATTAAGGCTAAAACATATGTGATACATTAAAATACATGTGATTCGCCAGGGTTTAAGCTGGGAAGGGACTTCGTACAGCCTTGAGGATTGAACAGAAGCAGTCTGGCAAAAGACTTTGGGCATAAGAGAGAGCATCTGACTGAAATGTAATGGCCTGTGAAGAGCTCTTTCTTGCCTGAAGTACTACAAAAATATGAAACCAGGAAGTTTATCACAAAATAAAGTCCTCCTTGCCTCATAACGTGTGAGTCTTGAATGCAGCACTGGGTGCTCCAGGGCCTCCCTGTTTTAATGGGGCGGGAGTTTCTGGGGAATAACTTTTATTCCAACTCTAATAGATGGAAAAAGTAGAAAAGCTTTCAGGCAAGTGAGCTTGTTTCAGATCTGAAATAGCAACAGAATTTAAACCAAAATACAGGTTGAGAGCAATTGCTCCCAGCCTAATTGGAAGTGTTAATAAGTTAGACTGTCTGACAGAAGAGGTAGTAGACTGAGGAAAGTAGGAGATTAAAAGGCTGTTATCTCCATGGGAAAGATAGCAGCAGGTGCCTGGTGGAACGTGGTGGTATCAACTGACTCTATGGAAGAAGGAAATTATTATACTACATCATATAGCTATCATTTCTGTTGTGTCCTTGGTTTTTTACTATCTAGCGTAATTACAAACGTAGTTCCTAGGCTTCTTCTCGAAAGGTATCCTCATCTGAGGATCTTTCTAAAGGGTCAGAGGTAGAGAAATCATTTAAAAATTGTTGTTCCACTGATGCCTGTTTCTTTTTGTCCTTAGTAATTTGTCAATGTAATGTAACTCTGACATTTAATGGTTGTTTAACTTAATCCAATGCAATCCACAAAGCACTTGCATTACATCAGAGGAGGCATGTTGTGCTCTATTGAGTGAATGGCAGGACCTAAAGATTTTGATGATACACCTCAGAAAGCTGTATGTTGTGAGGCTTGAGAATATTGTCAGTTTTGTATTTGTTTCTTATGCTTGGTCTGTTCCCTTTGATGCACACGAAATTTGCTTCTGCTGGTAGGTTTAACGGTGCTGGGAGTTGTGGGTAACATGCACCACAGGGAGACAGATTCGGTAACAGAAAACATGTTGTGTCCATTTTTCCCTTGTAATACATAAGTAATACCCAAAATGGACAGTAGTTTGCTTATTTATGTGCCGCTGGATTTTACCAAGGAAGCATTCGCTGATTTGTGTTTTTTACTTGCAGTTGATGAGAATTTCTCTTAATTAAAAGCTTTGACATATTTAGCTGCACCTTATATGGGGCTGCTGATTTTTAAAGGATACCTGTAATTTTCAGCTCACTATTTCTGTAGATCTAATAGTTCTTATACAGATCTCATCGATCTAATTTGTACCAGTATACCTTTTATCGGTGTAATAATACTGTGTTTGTCTAGAAGCAGAATAAAATGCTTTCAGCTTGAGATTGGAATTTAAAGTTTATTGATGATGATCACTGCCATTGGAAACTATGAAAAAATGTTAGAGTTTATTTTCATTGGTTGGCTTTTGTTGTCTGTTTCGAGATTATTTTGTAAGTCTTGTCTAGTGAATATATTCACTATGCCCGTTTTCTTTCAGGAATATCAGCCTTGTAACACCAATGCCTGTCCAGAGTTAAAAAAGACGACTCCCTGGACACCTTGGACTCCAGTCAATATTTCAGACAACGGTGGCCACTATGAACAACGATTCCGATATACCTGCAAAGCACGCTTGCCAGATCCAAATTTGCTGGAGGTGGGAAGGCAAAGGATTGAAATGCGTTATTGTTCCAGCGATGGCACCAGCGGGTGCTCGACAGATGGTAAGCAAAGATAGAGTGGGTGCACAGTGCCTCATGCTAGTGAGGTGTCTGCAGCTCCATTTTCAGCACAGAGCAAGAGTTTTCGCTGTGTAACAGAATTGATAATGAAAAGGGGGACACAGTGTTCACAATGGGGAATCTAGATTGCATTTCTTACAGATACAGCTTCATTCTTCTGGCTGATCAGGTTTCTTTTACCACTAACTATGAGATTTGCTAGTTATTTTAATATTTAGTAGCAATCTGCAGGTAATTACAGGGCAGCCTAGTGCTTGGAGTATTCTCTCACTGCCTTATACTGTCTTGGCATTTTGCTGGAGAGGAGTTCAGGCAGTAATAGTGTATTTGATAAATGCTTAGCTAGAAGGTATAGTATTAATGCTGAGAAAAACTTTTTGCTCACTAGTGCTAAAGTGATGTGTCAGATTCATGCAGGTGTTTAACTAAATAAGGAATTTATGAAGTGGATCATTTCTGTTATAAAAGTTTATGTTATGTTATTGCCAGCAGTTTAAAGTTCTGTTTATATCTGAGATGGAAAACTGACCTCCTGCAAAACTCTTTTCAAATCTATGTGCCTTTAAATTGGAACTGTTTTATTTCTGAATTCTATTATTTCCCTANGTTTCATAAAATGTTAGTCTTTGATTACATTTTACTTCTTATATAATTATATGTCAGTATTTCTTTTTAAATATTATAGTTATATAAGGAAATATTAATGTTTAATTATTATAGCTAATACACCTGCTTTCCACTTACCAGGTCTTTTGTATATTCACAACACCCAGTTCAGCTGAAAAAAATTACAACTGGAAGCATGTGATTTATCTAAGGCCACAAAGAGAGAACACTTGCTGAGTCCTTGGGCTTTCAAATTCTCAATATTTTCTTCAGCCAGCCTGCAGTTAGTCAAATACAGCCTTCAGGCACAGAGCAAGAGACCAGGGGTGTGTGGTCAAATCCATTCTTTACCTGATTAGCTTGAGGACTTTTTTCACTTCTGAGCATCAGATTCCTGAATGTACTGATGATGTCACTTATTTGCTGCATCTTGCTGCAGCTGCAGCAGCTGCTTTGCTTCATTTGCAAATAATTAGTCCTTGGATCAATGTATTTTTTCATCAAAAATTCGGAACAGCATCATACAAACCTCTGCAAAGAAAATTAACACTATCTGAGCTAAAACCATGACAAGTAGTGACTTTGTTGCATAGTAATTGAAGGGTTCATCGGAGAGAAGTTTGCTGATTAATGTTAATACTTCTGAATATTTAAATACTTAATACTGAGTAGCCATCAGGGCAGGAACTAGAATGCATCTATCCATTCTTCCTAATGTGTACCCTCATAGTTTTGTCATTAATTCAGGCTCATTCTTTGGCTAGTGAGTCTGTAATTGTTCTGTAATGAAAAATCAAACCCAATATTCTGATGTTCCAGGAGGCTGCATTAACCAATATGCTTCTGGAGAAAAGGGATAGTGTTATGTCTCCTTTAGCCATGTTTTATTTTGAGCCTGTGTACTTAGTCTTTTTCTGATTATGGATGTCAGAACAGTATGGAGTGGAATATTGTGTGGGGATAGGAAAGTATAATGATTTGCTGTGATAAAATTTATTGACTGCCTCTAAAATGTAGGATCCAGGGGCACCTCCCTGCTCCTAAGTTTGGGTTTGAGGCAACACAACACCCTTCTAGTGCACCTTGATTTCGTGGGAAGAAAACGCATGAACAAGAGTCCTGTAGTCCCGTAGCTATAGCTTTTGGAACAGAAGGATCTCATGATCATGGGAACCCATGAATTCTGGCTGCTGCTTTCACAATATCTGGCTAGATTGCAAGGGAACATCATCAGATCTGACCATATCCTGGGTACTGTGAAACACTGTGTTATCTCTATGTTGAACTGTACCAATTCTCTGGCTGCTGTGGGAAGATTAGTACCAGTACAACATGTTTGGCATATCTTATTACCACCTTTTTCTTCGACAAAGATCAGTTCCCTATTCTGTGCAGAAGAGAAGAGACGTTAGTTAGAAATTGTCCCATTGCCTATAATCTTCCACTGCTAGCAAAACAAAGTTTCTTTGGAGTGTGAGAGGTAGATCTTCTTGCCAGGAAAACAGTGTACACCTCCTGAATGTGGGAAGACTTCTGTCTAAATCAACCAAGCAGTTGCATTTGCATGCTTTATTTGTGCTTTTCTGACAAGAAAGAAGCATCTTTTTTTTTTTTTTCTTTTTTTCCTCAGCGGGGTGGTAGAGTCTCCATCCTTTGAGGTGTTCAGAACATGTGTAGATGTAACACAGGGCCATGGTTTAGTAGGCATAGTGGTGTTGGGTTTACAGTTGGACTAGATGATCCTAGAGGTCTTTTCCAACCTTAATAATTCTATGATTCTGTGACTTTTGTTCTCTTCCTTTGGGGTTTCATATGGTGGTCACACAGAGGAAGACAAGTATTCGAATAAACCAAGAGAGATTTTGTACATATTTGCACAGCTTAAGGCAAATATCTACACAATCCAGCACTAAAACTATAATAAATATTACATCACTATGGGCTTCAATGTGTGCTTATGAAGCATATTAAATATCTATGTTAAACATACTAATTTACACTCGGTACAATTTTCTTCTATAAAAGCACTATGAATTGTATTGAAAACATAAGCATTTAGTCTAGACTTAAAAATTTCACAAGGTATGAGGTTAGTTGATTTTTCCAGGTTGAATTTATGTCACCTAAGTCTAGACCCCATTGTAGTCAGGAAATACAGCTAGCAACCCTGAAGAATGAGGGATCCATCTGAAGACAGGCACATGATATACTGGGCAGAAGTCACCTCTAGATGTACTGCTTTCTTTCCATGGTGTGTACAAGGCAATTTAATTTGACGTGCCCATAGTAAGGTGAAGTTAGCTTCCCAAATGCCATCACAAAACAAGTAAACATACAACATTTTTCTAATTTCAGTCAAACAGTCCAAAAGTGTCTTTTATTTGTGTTTTGTTTTGGTTGGTTGGGTAGTGATTTTTTTATGTTTTAATATTGTTTTTTTGTTTGTTTTTTACTTGTTTTTGTTTTGAGAGAGAGAGAGAAGGAGAATAAAATTGTAGGAAAACTCACGAAGTTTTCAAAGCAGAAAAACCTACCTGCAGATCTGAAATTAAATTCCCAGTTGTATCTGCTTTCTCTACACCAAACTTAAAACAGTAATTATTTTTGAAGGCGGAATGTAATTTCCTCTTAAATACTGATTTATTGGCCACAGTCTCTTCTGAAGAGATTTATTAAATCCTAGTGTTACCCACAGGAAACCTAACTGCATTCAGAATTTAGTATAGAACAAAATATATGCTGATACTCTACAATGCTATGTAGTCAGGAGGAGTACATGTTGAGCTGTTATTTCTTGTACTGTCTTAGTGAAGCTAAACCATGGTATTTTGAGATACAGCAAAAAGAACTGTTAAAGTTAGAACTGAAGTTGAGGACAAACTGAAGTTTGATTCACAAAGAAAAAAAAAAAAAAAAGCTGTTTAGTGGAACTTAGGGATTCAATATCTAAACACTGAAAAAAACAGGTCCAAAAACTAAAATTCTCATGGTGACATAAATATCCTCCCTCCGCACACTGTTGTCTTTAAAATGTTATCCATGCGTTGTCTTAGTGGCTTTCGTTGCATTTTACCATTCAAATTTTACTATGTAATTTACAAAAAGTTTATAAAGTTTTAATAAGTTACAGGTATATAGATTTGAAGTTATGTAAAGCCTATGTTTCAATGATATTGTCAAATACTTGTAGAATATCTTCAAAAAATCACAACAATAAAACAATCTTTGCTTGTTAACTGCTGCACTTTAAAGAATGCTCCATGCTACCATTAGAAATTAGTCAGGACACTTGATGTTAAACTTCAGGTAATTTTTTCCCATAGTCACTAACCTAGCCTACTTGGCTAATTGAATTAGTTTTGAAGAGGAGGACATAAGGCATAAATCAGTCAAGTAATATAGTTAATTGGGTGTCACTGTGGAGTCCAGAACTGAGCCCAACACTCCAGATGGTGTGTTGTGGTTTAATTCAGCAAGCAGCTACACGCCACACAGCCTTTCGCTCACTACCGCCACCTCCCCCTCCCAGTGGGCTGCCCCCCCAGCCAACTCCCCTCTGTTTTTAAAGGTTTTTTTTGCGTGATATGGAATATCCCTTTGGCTGGTTTAGGTCAGCGGTGCTGGTTCTGTCCCCTCCCAGCAACCTGAGCCCCCTCAGCCACCCTCGCTGGCAGGGCAGCACAAGAAGCTGAGAAAATGAAATGTCCTTGGCTCTGAGCAGCACTGCTCAGCAACAACTGAAACATCGGTGTGTGTTTGACCTCCTTTGGCCTGGCAATGCTCTTCCTAATGCAGCCCTAGCTGCTGTTGGCCTTCTTTGCCACAAGTGCCCACTGCAGGCTCCTGGTCAGCTTGCTGCCCACCGGCACCCCCAGGCCCTTCTTTGCAGAGCTGCTTTCCAGTGGGTCAGCCACTGTGCTTACTGGTGCGTTGGATTTTTCCTCCCCAGATGCAAGACTCTCCAGTTCTCTTAAACTTCATGAGGTTCATTGCAGCTCGCTGGAGGTGCCACACAACCATCTGGCATATCAGCTAGTTTTGTATCATTAACAAAGTTGCTGAGGATGCAGTCTGCCCCATTGTCCAGGTCATTAATGAAGAAGCTAAGCAGGGCTGGACCTGGTATTAACCCTGGCATACACCACCATTGGTTTGCCTTCACCTGGACTTTGTGCCACTGATCACAAACCTCTGAGCATGGCTGTTCAGATAGTTTTCGGTCCACACCACTGTCTGCTTGTTGAGCCCATACCTTGTAGACTTGTCTATGAGGATGTTGCAGGGAAAAGCATCAAAACCTTTACTTAAGTAACATACACTGTTCTCCCCTTATCAGTGAATCTAGTAACCACATTGTGGAAGGTTACAAGGTTGGTCAAGTAATATGTAGTTATTTCCAGAATGTAAATTGATCTTGCTATTTTTAATGTCATTTGTGTCACAATGTTAATTTTTAGTGTGCACTTTATGTCAAAAGAGAGAGTTCTAAAAGCCTCTCTATGAACACTATATAAATTACTCTAAAACTGTGGAAAGATGGCTCCTTGTAATAAATATTTTAATGCCTTGTAAAGAAGAAAACACATGGGAACACTTGCTGCAGACCAAACTACAAGCTGAAGAGATTCGTTACAGTGTTCTTCTGTTTCATAGCTAAACTACCTCAGAGTGTTGCTTTAGATGATTCCTCTCTCCCCCACCTCCCAATTTAAACTGCAAGAAATCTGATATAATAATGACAAGTAAGTTCACACATTTTACTTAGGACTGAAAAATATACACCTATCCTGAAAGGAAGTCTTCAGACTATGCTAGTAGTGATATTAAGTAGTGGTATAAAGATGCATGCTGCAGTGTTTTATGAAGAAAACAACTGGCAGCCTATTCTGATTAAGAACACTTCTGCCATTGTTTGCCCTGCTGTTAATTTAATAACTAAAAATACCCCAACAACAGTTGTTTGAAGTCCTGGTATTGAAAAAATACTGTTATTTTGGTCTCACAGCTCACTGTGTGCTTAAGCTGGGCATTTTGGGGATACAAAGGAGGAGGGGGTGTCTTCTACAGAGCTAGAAAGTGGACCTGTATTCATTATTCCTGTACTGTTACTCTATACTTGCTCCAATTTTGGATTTGAATCTATGTCATGTTTCTTGAAATGCTGCTTTTAATATCTTTGTGTAATAGAATCTGGCTCAGCAGGAGAGAAATATTTGCCCTCTATAATCACTGAAAGGTTTTATCCATTTTTAGTCATTTTTATATTGCTCTTTTGGTTTCTTACTAATCTCTACAGTTCCTTATTGCATATATTTCTGTGTCACTGTCATCATTCCAATATTGCCAATTGTTTCCAAGTGCGAAATAAAAATATGCAAGACTCATCTGTTTTGGGCTGATTGTAAATGCGAACTTCTCAGGGCAGAACTGAAGCAGAACTTACTAATGCTGTAAGCACTGGCAGGAATGGGGCATAGTTGTTTCAACTCTGGCACCAAGAATGGTGGGCTATTCTGGTTGCCCAGAGTGCTGGAGGTGTTCAGTTCACAGTCCTCTGGTTTTCTCCGTTCTTTGTGATACAGGTCATCTGGACTTACATTAGAAATATTGAAGCTGTGGCATAGGCAGGTAGCCTCTGCTGTTTTAAGTACTGTTCATGTGACTTTCTTGCAATGCAGCTAATTAAAAAGTGCTTATAATAAAAGCAGGAGCTAGAGGTCCACCAATTATAGAATCTCTGGTGCTTCCAGCACTGGGGAACATGAACTGCTTTGGCAACAGTAGGAAATCCCTGTTGTGTTTCCAGAGATGCTTATTGGTGGTGCTTAGAGATAACGCTACAGCTCAAACGAGTCCAGTGTTGTTCTGAGTATAGTTGAGGGGGTCTCTTTCCATGCAGGACCAAGCCTGTAAGTGACAAAGATACAATAATTCACTGCAGGCTATTAGAACAGCTTCACCTGAGGCTATATCCAAGTGTATTGGTCATATGCTGTGAACAAGATTCTGTGTGTTTCCCTTTTATTGATAAATAGTGGACTTCAGTTTCCATCACTGCATAATCTAATGCCTTTTCTCGTTACTAAACTGTCTTAGAAAAGTTGCTTTTCACTTCCCAGGTAGTTATGTTCACTAGGAAATATTCTATCATGTTTGCCTCCAAAAGGTTAATTTCCATGGTTTGTATGTGGTTTAAAACACTTTGACTCAGGGAAAAAAACTGTTTTATAAACTGGCAAAATATTGCTCTTCACAAAATGGCAGTTTCAATAGACTTCACTGAATTATAGCCATGCACTGTCTAAAATCTGACTATGGTTATGACAGAGACGGTGCTCTGCTTTCCAGGAGACCCAAGGAGCTTGGGTACAGCAGCTGCTAGTGGAGACAGGCTGGGTGGAGGAAGTGGGCAGAGCCCAGGGGTGGGACCAGAAGTGGCTCAATGAGTGGCCACAGGTGGCTCACTCCTGTCTTCTGTGTCAGCCTGTCGCTCTAAAACAGAGGCAATAATACCTAAGAGCTGGGTCCAGGTCTCCACTGTAGTTCTGTGCAAATAATTATGAAATTTCTGTTATGGAAGAAATTCTTCAGATGAACCTAGGGTTTGGCTTGTAAGATTAAAGGACAGGACCCTTCTGGTCATATTGCTATTAGAATTCTAGAAGTAAATACGAGGAGGAAAAGATAGTTTAGGGTGAGATCCTGTTTTAATTCAGTATTATTTTTTCTATCTTTATTTTATTAGGATTAGCAGGGGATTTCTTGCGTTCTGGACGATACTCTGCTCACACCATCAATGGAGCCTGGTCACCATGGTCTCCATGGTCTCAGTGCAGTCGCGACTGCAGTAGGGGTATACGAAATCGCAAACGGGTCTGCAGCAATCCTGAGCCCAAGTATGGGGGTCTTCCTTGCCTTGGTCCATCTCTAGAGTACCAGGAGTGCAACATTTTGCCTTGTCCAGGTAAGAGTCAGCTCTAACAAGAGATGTATATAAAAATACTGAAAAACTCATCTTTTTGGCATACTTCTGTGTGTTTGCTTGTTCTGGATGGCTCCATTGGGTTTTGTTTTGTGTTTTTTTTCAAGTAAATTGCAACTCAGATGTTTGATTAACCAACATCTTTTATTTCCAAAGAAACAAATTAGCTCAGTCCAGTTGAGCTTGCCAAAAGTCCACACAATAATTTCAGTGATTATGTCCTATTGTAAGATGCACATTCATGGTAACTGCCTATAGCAATGAAACCCATTATATTTTGTGTTGCAGAAATATCTTTAAGGTGAGTACTCATCTCAGACATGAATTAAAGGATATGTACTGTATGGAAACGCCTTTTTTGTTGTTATTGTTGCCTTTTCAAGAAATCGTGATTCTTGGCATCCAGCAAGAGAAGTTTTCTTGAGTTTGCTTGGTAATGGGTTCATACCCAGTAGAATCCCAACAGCTGGTTACATTGAAGTGGATTTTGGTAAGATTCCCAAGTTACATCAATCAGTAGATCATCGACACTATTAACAGCTAGGTCATCTTTCACTTTTGAGACTTAAATACAGTTTTAATGAAAAAGCTCACATGAGAAAANCTGCCCTAGCCTTTATTTAAACTCAAAATATCATTTTTATTACAATGTTTTAAAATGAAATCTGCTAGCTTTTGAGTGTAGAACCTCTAGCAAATAAGGTTCAGGACTGATCACCAGAACTGATGATATCTCAAGCAGGCCTTAGATTATTCTTGGAAGCTTGAGCTTCTCTTTCGTTGATGGTTGTTTTATGATTCTGTAAAAAGGATTGCAAGTAGAATATATGTTTTCAAGAAACTCCTTTGAGTAGCAAATCATTTTTGTAACTCAGAGGCTAGGACGAAAGGAACATCTTGGTTCTAGTCACTTCACCATTCATAAAACAGACATTCAAATTCAAAGGCTTTTGAGCTTTGCAGAAAGCTTTGAGGAAAAAGAGAAGAATACAGTCAAGAAAACATGAAGAAAAGAAGTGCAATTGAAATAGAAAGAAAGAATTCACAGTACATAATGTCATAAAGGCAATAGAAGGAAGAAGGATAATTACTGAAAGGTGCAATTCTTTACAATATCAAGAAGTAAATTTAGCAATAAGCTTTCCTACCCCTTTAATTTTATTAATGATGCATAATCATGTTACATATTTTATTACTGAGGACTCGAACCTTTTGACATTCAAGTGAGGACATGAAAACTACTGTAGTAATGCACAAATTCACATACATGCATCCATACATGTATGGATGTGTGTGTGCATGTGCATAGATATAGGTATACATATGTATATATAATTGCAAGTTAAAATTCTAAAATCTTTTCTGTAAACCATACATATGTGGGTTTTTTTTTGTTGTTGTTGTTGTTGTTGTTTTTTTAACATGAGTATTTTCACCAGTCTCATAGTTGCAGTGTAGTTCTTGTGCTTTGTGGGACTTCAGCCACTGCTCATTCTCTGCATCAGAAACTAGGTAGTAGATGTGTCCAAAAGACAGGGTATGAGGAGTTGTCTGCACTGTTCATCCATGAAAAATTCTGAAGGCTGATGGCAATGTGTTAGTTCAAAGATTTAGGAGACCACTGTACTAACATGTGCAAGCCTCCCAGAGATGAACTGAGTAAGTGAAGGATGCTAGAATGTAGCACCTCCTCATCAGTTCCTTCTTCTCTTGTTAAGTAAATCCCTTCATGGGACACTGCCATCAGCTTCCTTCGAGGCAGGTGAGTGGTGCATTAACAGCTAATTGATCTGCTCACAAGCTTTGAGATGTCAAATTTTATTACTGTTCCATAGTAACTGAAGTGAGTCTGTTAAATGGACCCAAATTATCTATAAAATATGGATAGGTTTTTGATTCTTTGTTGATTGCTGTTGATTCTTAAATCAAATGCTGTCTTCAGTTTCACTGGATTTTTTCAGAGTTAAAATAAGTTAAAGGTTTTCAGAAGTGGTATTTTTACTTAGTACTGCAAGTAGCATAGTTGCATTTTTTTTGAAAAAATTTTTTCAACCAGTGGAACAGATAGTTATACAGACAGTTTAATGTAGAGGCCCACGTTGTTTATGAGTGAGCCAGTACCCATAACTAAAGTACCTGAAGTTTTGAGGTAGCTCTTGAAATTGCAGTCTATATAGAAATGATTTCCTCTTCTTCTTCTCCGATTTTGAAAATATTTCTAAAGCTCTGTTAGTACAAAGTGTGGTGGGCCTTTCTTAAGCAAGAAAGGATATTCTGATGTATTTAGTATCTTTCTTCAGAGACAAGTTTCATTTTTCTTTTTATTGCAAAGAACATTTGAACAAAGATGTGCAGCTTGAATGAAGCATTTAGATGTTCAATAGCCTGCAAGAAATCACAAAGGGCCTCAGCAACAGAACCATTGTTTGCCAGTAATTAAAAAGAAATGCAAGGGCCTAAGTCAGATCTCAGATAAATCTGAAGGGAAAACATCGTAAGTGTCAGATGTAATTTTTCTTGATGACATGGAAGAATAAAAAAAATGATTGCAGAATAAGGCATATTCATGATTTAGACCTGATTATGAGTTTGAAGAAAGGTTTTTGTTGTTTTTTTTTTTTTTTTTAATTGGAGATGCATCTTTATGAAAATGAATTCTGTCCATTTTTAATGAAAGTCTCAGAAAGTTAAATTAGTAGGTGAACATGAACATCTGCTAGATTGATATGCATGAGACCTCAACAGGAATGTGAAGACGTAAACAATACATGGGTGAGGAATCTTTAGGCTTACACATACAAGCCTGGCAGACCCCACAGCAAGGGCATAGAGGAGAGCAGCCAGCAAAACAGACCATGGTTGGATCACTTTTCAATCTTCATATTAACCATTGCACTAGGAAACTAGTTTTAATTTCCTAGGTGCTTGTATTCCAGACAGATATATAAAGTCATTATTATCCATGTCTAAGTGAGTTTCTAAAAAAAGAAATCAAAGCCTTTTAGGCTTTGATCATGCAGCCCTTGCAGATATTGACAAGAAATGTTGATATAGGTGCAGACCTCATTGTATTATTACCTCCTCCCTTATGGTAGGCTATAGGGAGTGATGCAGGAACTGAACAGGAGTGTATATGTTAGGACCTTCTTCCACTGTGGGCAGAGAGGAAAAGAGCAAGAGCAGGGACTCTGCATTGGTCATTCTTGCCTGTGTAAATAAACGGAGGTGCAGACAGAAAGGAGAAGGAATGTGAAGGAATTGTGTTCTGATCTTTATGTTAAGTACTGGCCATACATCTAGAAATAAGAATGCAGCAAATAAGAATTTGATGCTTTCTAAGATTTACCTGAGCTCCCTCAGGGTAAGGGGGACACTTCCCATGTTCCCTGCTGGCTCAGATGTATTTAGTCATAGTCCAGTTATTAACCTTTCAGAAGTATACAGGTTATATAGGAAATACACAGCAAGGAGCGAGATGGCAGCCATAAAGAAGCATTGCTGTTAATTCTGGCTCAGGTTCTGCTTTCCTACCTACTTTGCTAACTGCAGACAGGATCAAACCCTTACAATGAGAACTGGTGAAAATGATGTGCAATGGAGAAATACACTGAGCAATTCTGAAGTCCCGCTGGAAGTCAATAGGACTTTATAAATCGTTTAAGCTGGGTTCGGTGTCATCCTGGAGGACTGACACAGTCAAAAAAACCCATGGAACAATCACCAAGTAAATGCATAATGCTCTCTTGTCTGGTTACATCTTGCAGCATAATTTTAAACATACATATTAACAGCCAATAATTTATTATTAAGTGTACTGCAGGACCCCATAACTTAAAAAAAAAACAAAACAAAACAAAACAAACAAACAAAAAAAAAAAACTGAAGCCGCCTAAAAGTTGCCTTGAGCAGCTAGTCCTAAATCATTCTTGAGGGGAGAAAGAAACTACTGTAAAGTTTTTCCAACAGTTTGTAGGAAAGGAAGTAGTTCACTGAAGTGTGGATTGTTAGGAGTTCCTGGGAAGATTAATTTTAATTTATAGTACTCAAAGTCTAAATATATAATGGCAAATAGAGCAGGAC